>JAODGE020010876.1:0-20031 GCA_027574965.2 Ecitophya simulans
GGGCCGGCCACGCTTCCCGGACGCGTTTTTCTAAATAAACAGCCTGATTCGTTTAAAAATTCTCGCCGATCGTTAACGCAAACAAAGTCGCGACCCATCGCGGCGACTGCAAATAACTCCGTGGAATTGCGCCGCTGTCATTCGCCGGAGCTCATCGCGTCGATAAATTAGTGCGCGTTCGGGACGTCGTCGTAATTTATTTTTTACACGCCGGTCGACCGTCTTGTCGGCGCGCGGCAATGAAAACAAACCAATTCAGTCTCTCTTTCTCTCTCCGTCGACGACGGCGCCGGCCGCTAAATCATTTCGAAGGAACTGCCGCGTTGACAGTCGCGCCTCGTTGTTAAAAACAACGCGAATCGACTGCGGCCTTCCGAAAAGCGCGTCGGTCAATTTGTTCCAATGCGCGCGCGCGGCCGATTTCGGCGCGTAAATCCGCGTTAAACTCCCTGCCGGCGAAGCGGCGGCGGGCGGCCGAGGAGCAACGCGCTCCCGTTTGCGGGAGAGATTTATTTCGAATCCACAGGTTGCCGAACGTCGAGGGGGACGCGCTCGCCGGCATTCGGCATTCCGAATCGCGGAATGCGCGCGCCCGCGTTCATCCCGCGGGAGCGCGGCGTCTGTCGCCGTCTCGCTTGGCGCGCGCCGGTCCGATTGCCGCCGCATAGAAATGCCGAATCGCCGTCGCGCAGTCGGGCACGACGGCCCGCGTCGGCAGGACGCGTCGTCGCCCGTCGTTCCGGGCCGGCGTGCCCGAAATCCGACCGGCATCACGTGCGCGAAGCCGCGGGCGTTTCATCTCGCGCGGCCGCGGTCGACGCGAAAAGGGACGCGGGCACGCGATATTTTGACAATATCGGGCGCACGCATTTCGGACTGCGCGGCGCGCCGCAAACGAGCATCGCTCCTAATTAAATACCGCCGCACGCGAGAGCGCCGGGCGCGCCTTATTACGGCACCGCCGTCGAATTTATCGCCCGCCGCGGTATCATTGCATGCCTTGATATCTTATTTCAAGCCGCCTCGTTTTCGATGCGTAGCGACTTTCTGCGCGTACACCGAATGTTGCGCCGAAACGACGGCGGCGCGCGCGCACGTCTCGAGAGATTCGTACGACGCCCTGTGCAAAGGGAGCGAACGCAACGCGCGCTCCGAGATGAAATATTACTTACGTTTCCACTAATGAACTAACTTTGATCCGCGCACAGCGCGGCTCGTTTGCGGCCCGCGAAACATCCTATTATGATATCTTCCTCAGCGCACGCCCGAAGACTGTTTCGACTTTCGACTTTCGATTATTATTATGCCCGCCGGCCACCTTTTGCACATATTGCGTTTCAGCTTTTCAACGGCGTAATTTACGAGCTTTGTTAAAATGACATTACTCCGATGGCGTTGTTCCAACCCTTAAAATGTATTTACAGGCCGATCTTGAGAAGAGTTCCGTGTGAATACAAAAGAGTTATTCTAAAAAAAAACTGAATCGCTTCAACATTCGGTTGATACTAATACGACTAGAGTGGGCGCTCCATAATCGTGGAGAGCGGCACTTACGCTCAGATTAATTTCGACAAACACCCCGGCCCTGGAAAGAACCTGGCCGGCTACGAACCACTCGAAACTATTCGGCGCTTTCCAGATATGTTACTCGCCATTATTTCATCTTGCATAACTGCATAACTGTATCGATACACTGGCAACCTCCCCCTTGCAACCCTCGAGGGCTTGAAGAGCCACTCGTGCGCCTTTTATCATCCTGGACACATGGAGCTTCTGGTTTGGAGGTACAAAAAGGTGGATGGTAAAAAAAGGAACGAGAGGCGAATCGTGAACTTAAAAAAATATCTAATAGTCGGCGCAGAGACGATGATGAATAGGCGTTTTGGCTCATTGCACGCGGAAAATGGAATTATTTTTATTAAATATGATCGCGGAGAAACTGCAAGCTAATCGTAAACCTGCGTGCTGGTCCTGGAGGTTAGGATTGGCTCTGACGACCCTCGCCGTAGTGAGGATGGATGAATGAAACCATCGAAACACGCCAAAAGTGAGGTTACCGGTGCGGCTTGGCTTTGGCTTGTGCCTATATAACAGCTGCGAACGATTATCGCGCAAACGGACGTTTTGAACCCGTGGTTCGACTTGTTATGCCGTCCAGTTCCGAAGCGTTAAAACGCAGGCGGACGCAGCATAAAGATATATCTCTCGGCCAGAGCCCGAAATACCCTTTGATTAGGCGGGTTCTTGGACGGCCCGGCAGAAATGAATGCAGTTTATTTAAGAAAACCCAAGTCCTAGTTTTGCGTTGCGCGAGCAAATATAATAACGCGATAAAATATATGTTTTTATTGCGCGCGCGTATTTACCGAATTACGAATTTAGTTGATAAGCGGCGCGTGGAAAGCGATCCGCATGTGTTTGCGCGCGGCCATAAACAACGTAGGCGAATTTATTGTTGTTCATCACCGCACGTGATCAATTGAAATAATCGTTTCGACGGCGCAACTATCGATAAGGCTATTTCGCGCGCATTTGAAACGAGATGGAAGAAGCACCACAAGACCGATGGACGGCTGGCAACCAGCGTATGATTGATGCGAATGAATCGATAGGAGCTGAATCACGCTGCACCTAGGGCAAGCGAGGTGTTGCGGCCTTCTGTCCGAAGAGTCGGTAAAAAAGCCTCGGCTGCAGAAATGCTCGTTGTGCGAGAGCGTTCGACTGTGCCAATCGATGTTTGGTGCGTTTTGCCTGAGGCAAGAAATGTCTGGAAAAAATTGAAATAAAATAAATAAAAACAGCACTGTTCTGACGAATTGGCGACTTGTAGTTTTGCAAATCATTTCGAACGATGTTAATGTTTAAAAGTTCGTAATCAAGCCGAAACTAATGAACGGGCCGAGGAGCGCCATCAAAGGCGCGTTATCGAATCGCCGAAACGAAACAATCATCCGGACTAATTAATTCCGAGCACTTCAGCTGTTCGTCCGACGGCATGCCGCGGTCGGGCACCACGGGCACGATGACTGTGGTACCTTTTACACGCCACGCACCTCTGCCAAGCCGTCCGCACATTATACGTATATTACTAATTAAAAGCGCCGACACGTCGCGTCCATTCATTCGGACACATCGGCGCATCTCGACTGACAGAATCGTTCAGGCGCACTTTATGATAGGCCGCGGTATTATTAAAGAGATTGATAATTTTTAAAAAACACTATATACGACCTTATGCGGCTTATAAACGTAAATCAATTTTCAAAAACGTGTTAATGCACACACAGCGGATTCCCTTGGCCGCTGTCATCGATTATCGAAAGTGTCATCGGACGGTATGTAAATTAACTACGAGCACAAACAAATTCTCCACGGCTGTCTTGCCCAATGTTCGCAAACTTGTGCGGAAAACCTCCGACGTGTCGAAGGCGGCTCGTAAGAATCATGGATCGTTCCACGCCGTATGCGAGATGCCGATCGTCGCGTACGAATTCTAATTAGCGGTAACAGTGCTACTCATTATCCGGTTCGCGAACGCGCCGGCAAATAGTGCATTGTAAAGATTATTACACTATTCACACAACCGCGCCGCGAGCAGCGGCTTCATTATTCATTTTCTGCGCGCGAAACGAACACGTTCCGATTCCACTTTGACGCGGGGGCGGGGCGGCCGCGGTCCGCTCAAAATCGTATCATCACAAATAATAATTAAAATGTTTGCCTACCAGATCCGTGCCGGCGTAGGACGACTGGGAACTTGAATTTTCTGCCGTCTTTCACGGTTCGTGCTGCTGTGTCGTTACGTCGGCCGCGGTGCTCGTAACTTGACTAAAGTTAAATAATAAAAAACACGCCTTAATCGCATCGAGATTTGTGCAGACGTGGCCAGCTGGGCGCGCCTGTAAACCGAGCTAATTGTGCGATTTACGACAATTAGTCGCGTTTGAGTTTTATTGTTTGCCGCGTCTCGGGAGTCTTGGAAACGTGGCGAAAAGTCCACGCCGGAATTTTGGGCGCTTCGCTGAGATTGTCAAGTTGGTGGCATCGCGTCTCGGTCGCAGTTGGGATTCAGCACGCGCAATATATAAATTACGCCGTTGCCACACACGTTAGCATCCACATATTATGATTATAATGGCCGAGCATTTAATGCAAACACGTTAGGCGCACTCTTCGCGCGCATGCGTTCCGGTCCGATGGGCATTTAGTGGCGGGCATCGTCAGTACTTACGATTACAAAGTCGACTTGAGGCTTGAAATGGTTTTACACTGAAGACAGGAGCTATGATCATTACGAATGCTAATTTTATTATTGTTTTGTTTAGGTTAATATGTGGCGGCGTTATCGGTTGTTTATAGATATTTTTTTTCTGCGAATAGTTATCATTAGACAAACGATGGTTGGCTTTAATTGTAACGACAATGCATTCTATCAGAGCCGGAGAAAAGGAAGAACAACTTTCAAAATTATACTACTGGCTTGAGTAATAAGTAATGAGCGTTTATTGTAAAAGTCTGTCTCGTGGCGATTTGCATGAGATTTGGTCTTCTTATTGATTGAATTCTCTACTTCTTCTAATTTAGATCTGCTAATTTCTGGCAAAGGGGCGTCGACAAACGGGTCCGATGGTGGTGGTGCTAACAATTAGCAATAGCGAATAATTTATAATTGACTAAAATCGACTAAATCGACTAAACAGTCGAATATTTATTAAAGAAAAAAAGACGTTTATTATTCCACCGAATTCTTTTTGTTTTCTCTATTTTCTTATTTCTATTTAAAGTTGTAAAAAATTTAAACGATAATACAACTGTTCGTTCCACTGTATGTTCTTATCAATATTTATGGTAAAATATCCAAAATATGGACAGTAAAACGCTTATTATTTATTCCTCAAGGCAATGCTTTATACAACTTTGTTTGAGTCGGGTTAATCGGCTGTAATTGATTTATTTGACTCTGCAAATATTGATTGTTAAACTACCGATGGTTGACTTTAATTTTAGGCAAGTGTCTGAGAAGTTGAGTAATAAGTAATGAGCGTTAATACTAAATATATATATAATTAATACTAAACTTCTGTCACGCCACCATTTGCACATAATTTCAACAAATATACAATATTTGTTAATATTCTTTACCTTTGCACTTTAATTTTTTTTTCTAATGACATTTAAAAATTCGAACGGTGCAATTGCGGAGAATACATAATTGACTAAATTGTTGTTATATTTGATGAGGAGCAGTCGAATTTTTTTATTTTTATTTCGAATGATGTGAATGATAATACAACTGTTCGCTCATAGACTGTGGACGATAAAACACGCTGATTATTCATTACTGCAACTAACATTTCGTACACTTTATTTGAATTGGCCTAATCGGTTGTAATTGATTTATTTTACTCTGCGATCATTTATTGTTAGACTGTCGATGGTTGGCTTTAATTGTAACGACAATGCATTCCGGAGAAAAAGAAGAACAACGTTTAAAATTATACTGTTGGGTTGAGTAACAAGTAATGAGCGTTTATGGTAAAATTCTGCCTCGTCGCGATTTGCATGAAATTCTCAACTTTGCCAATTTCTGGCAAAGAGACATCGACAAATGGTTCGGACGGTGGCGGTGCTAACAATTTGCAGTAGCGAAGAATGCATAATTGGCTAAATTGTTGTTATACAGTCGAATATTTATTAAAAAAAAAACGTTTATTACTCTACAATGCAATTAATTTGTTTTCTCTATTTTCTTATTTCTATTTATAGTCGTAAAACATTTAAACAATAATACAACTGTTCGTTCCACTGTATGTTCTCATCAATATTTATGGTAGAATATCGAGAATATGGACAGTAAAACGTTCATTATTTATTACTCAAACCAATGCTTTATACAGCTTTGTTTGAGTCGGGCTATTCGGTTGTAATTGATTTATTTGATTATGCAAATATTTATTGTTAAACTGCCGATGGTTGACTTTAATCCTGGGCAAGTGTCCGAGAAGGTATAAAGCTTCAAAAATTTGAGTTGAGTAATAATTAATGAGCTTTTATACTAATTTAAATAAGTATACAATATTATTTGAAAACTTATTTACTTATCCAGTTGTATACCTTTGTTAATATTATTTACCTTGGCACTTTATGATTTTTTTTAATGTAGAGCAAACAATCTAAAGACATTGATAAATTCGAACGGTGCAATTGCGGAGAATACATAAATGGCTAAATTGTGGTTATATTTGATGAGGAGCAGTCGAATTTTTAATAGATACAATAATGCATTATCTTTCCGAATATATTTAATTTCTATTTCGAATGGTGTGAACGATAATACAACTGTTCGCTCATAGACTGTGGACGATAAAACACGCTCATTATTTATTACTGAAGCCAAAAATTTGTACACTTTATTTGAACTGGCCTAATCGGTTGTAATTGATTTCATTTACTCCGCTAACATTTATCGTTACACTACCGATGGTTAACTTTAATCCTGGGCAAGTGTTCGAAAAGGTATAAAACTTCAACAATTATAGTACTGGGTTGAGTAATAAGTACTGAACGTTTATACAAAACTTCTGTCACGCCACAATTTGCACATAGTTTCAACAAGTATACAATATCATTTGAAAAGTTATTTTCTTATCCAGTTGTGTACACTTATCAATATTAGTTACCTTGGCATTTTAATTTTTTCCAATCTAGAGCAAACAATCTAGAGACATTGATAAATTCGAACGGTGGCATCATTAGCAATTGCGGAGAATACTTAATTGACTAAATTGTTGTTATGGTTGATGAGGAGCAGTCGAATTTTTAATAAACAAAATAACGCATTATCTTCCTGAATTTATTTAAACTCTATTTCGAATGATGAAAAATGTGAACGATAATACAACGGTTCGCTCATAGACTGTGGACAATAAAACACGCTGATTATTTATTACTGCAGCCAACGTTTCGTACACTTTATTTGAATCGGCCTAATCGGTTGTAATTGATTTATTTTACTCTGCGAACATTTATAGTTAGACTACCGTTGGTTGGCTTTAATTGGAACGTCAGTGCGCCGCGCCGGAGCTCCTGGGGACGTGTCTGAAAAGGATTAAAAACTCCCGAAACAGCGCGCAACACAACGGGTATTAGGCGATTAAAAAACGAGCGCGAAGGGTCCGCCGCGCTGGTCGTGGCATTTTCTTGGGGGACGACTTGGGGTGAAAATGTTATTAATTATGAAAGAGCGAAATCTTAAAACTCATTTGTTTCGCAGCGGCGCGCGCGCCCGTCCGAGTCGGAGTTAATTAATAAAGCGGCCGCGACGAGCCGGCGAAACAAACCAAAAAAACGTAATAGATGCAAAGCGTCCAGAAAGCACGATGTAATGCCGAGCGCGGAAGACTTAAAAATAACGCGCAGAGGGGCTGGAGGGGGGAGCTTTTTCCGCCGTCTTTTATTCGGGTATTATTGATAATCTCGTTGCGGCCTGTAATCCTTTCTCTCGCAGATCGCTCAACCGTAATTTGGTCGAATAAAAAATGTCGCTTTTTGAATATAAACGAGTTCGTTTTCGCGCCGCGTTCGAAAATTCGAAAATTAAATAAACGCGAGCGCCATTTTTGCGAATCTTCGGCTTCGCGAAGGCGAACGCATCGATTGGCCGTGGCCATTCTTCGGTTCGCTCGCGTCGATGCGTCGATCTATGGTAATTTTTGTAATTCGCATAATTTGCGTGGCGGAATTGCGGCCGAAGGGCATGTAACGTCCATACGTGCGCCGCGCGAAGTTCGGCTCTGCAAAAAGAAAAAAATCCCCGCAAGAAATTCAAATTCGTCCGCATCGTCTACGCACGCCCGTAAACGCAATCATTATCGAATCTTCATATGCTCTCGTCTCGCATACAAGACGTGCGAAATGTCCGCGCATCCTTCGCTTGTGCGCTTGCCACTCGCAAATGCGAAACGCCTTGTATATCGGACGAATCCATACTGTACCATTTGTATTGTTTATTTGCCGCTCTCCTCCGTTATTACGCCGCGTCGGCAATCAAAACGAAACTGCGCCTGGAATATGCGCGTCGGGCACAGGTGAGGAAGATCGAAAACGTAGAAAATTGGAATTTGCGCGGCGCGCAGCGCGCACGTGGGATTCCATGAACACCGCAACCAATCGGTAAACGTCGACGCGTTGGTCCTTCGAGCCGGATATTTTTCGAACCGATCGCCGCACGCCCGAAACGCGCATGCGTGGGCCTGTTTGTATTATTCATGTCCACATACGCGGACCGCCGATAATGATCATGTTTAATGCGCGTACGTACGCAACGCGGAGATTTATTAGCGTCTATTTAACACCGTAATTGGTTTAGGAGATTGATACCAGTCGAGAGCGGCAAGTCGAGTGGCCTTCGTTGTAAGCGCGAGGCGTTTTCCTGCTTTCGTGCGTCTCGCGAGTTGCTGCTTCGATTCCGATTGCCGTGCGCGCGGCCGCCCGACGAGGGTAAAAAAGTGGAGTGCTATTAGTGGAAGTAGGACTTGACATATCGCGTTTTTCGATTCGAAATGGAAAACGTTTCGAGCGTTTCATTGCATTTGCACATTGGTCTGCTGCGCGTTGCGTGTAGTTAGCGCGGCGGTTGCGTGCAGATGCTCGCATTGCGCGAATCCGACCCTTATGGTGGGCTTACAAGATGAGGTTAAACGCTCTAACACGCGATTCCTATCGGCGGGCAGGCCGAGGAGCCGTTTTTGATTGACAACTCGAGCGCCTCCACGCTTTCTGCGCGCGGGGCCGTTTCGGCGCGTTTTCGTTTCTCGTTTTTCCCCATTCCCGACCGACGAATTTGCATACGCCGAAGGCATTGACCAGCGCCCGGCGCGACCAGTGAGCATTCGCGCATGCAGCGTTGTTGTTCTCCCGGCGTGTCACGCAAGGTCGGACGCATTGGCAACCCGATTGCGGATTTTTCGCGCCGACCAAGCGAACGCGTAACGCAGCTTTCATGCCCCTTCGAATGGCGCGCGTTGTTCGCGTTTGCAAATGTTTGCTCGGCGCGCGCATGCAATTTAATTACGTCGCGTCGATGTGGGTCGCGGGAAACGCGCCCGCGCCGAATCATTTATTAAGCGCCGAAGAGGTAATTTTCTGCGGTCGGCTAATATGCGCCGGCTGCATCAATAAACAAACCTCGCGGAGTGATTCGGCGAGCGGCCGACGATGCACTCAAAGCGGTGGCCGCCTCGCGGTGCGCGTATTGCCAAAACGACCCGTCATGCGACGGCTGGGGGGGCGGCGGCGAGGGGGTGGAATTGTATATCGATGCACTTAACGCGCATGCCGTGCGGGTTGCGTCGGGCCCGGTGGGTCTCTCGAGGTAGCGGCTTCGGTGCACGCCACTACTTGCAATGCGGCCAGCTCGCGAACCGACATGTTCGGCGAGTTAACTGCGCCGTTTGATGATGCGCAGTCGTGCGCCGAACTAATCGACTCGATATCACATGTCGCCGGCGTGGCCCAAGTGGCCGACAAATATGCATTGCGGTTGCGGCGGCAACGAAACCGGGGCCGCCGGCGCGCGTTATCCCCATCGGGCAAGGAGGACCCCGGGTGCGGCGGCCGACCGCGCCGACACCGACTTCGCGCCCGGCCATGTCATAACGGCCCTAAGCGGCGCCGATTAGCCGGCCTTCGCGCGCCGCCCGGCAATATCGCACCGGGCCACACACGCCGCCGCCGCCGCCGCCGCAAATTACGCGCGCACCGATTCGCCGCCGCGCAGCAATTAATTACGTGCTCGTGCATTCGACGCGGATTTATACAATTCCGACGCGCCGCAAATTGCATTTCGCAATGCGCGCCCCACCGCGACACCTGCGCCCGACGATCCAGCGGCCGCCTAATGAGCGCAACGCGCATCTCCGCGCGATTTTTGCTGTACGCTGGAAGGAGAGCGGCCCCGACGCGACGGGGACGTGCGTACCACCCCCTACTCTCCTCGTTCCATTATCTAATATCGCGGCGTTTGGCACAATGCGAACCGGCGAATCGACGCTGCTCTGTAATTATAACTTCGCGCGGCGCGCTCGTCAAGCGAACGCGTCAAAAGGCGAGAGAAGACGAGCGATGAAAATGAATCAACGAAACGAACGCGCCAGAGAGCGCGATCGGCTTTTGTAACGTCGCGCGCTTCGCATCCTCGCCAACCGGTCGTGGATCAAATTAACGTCATCGAAACGCGAATATCGCACGCATGCGCGGTGGCGGCGCGGAAAAGCAGCCGTGCGTGGACATGACGCTTCGAAACTGTTAACGGACCGCGTGGGATGCACGATGCGTTTGAGCGGCGTCGGGTGCGATTTGTCGCGTCGGTGCGCGAAAAACGTGCGAAGGCGACCGATTTTCCAAGGACGGCGCGAGCATTAGTACTAGCTGCGTGCGCATTCGCACGCCCATGTGCGACGAAGGGCGCGCGGCGCGGTTTTTATCCGACACTCCGGAGCCGAGAACGCGTTAAACGCGATTAGGCGGCACGGGGGCAGATGCTCATCGCGCGCGACGCGACTGCGAAGAGAGCAGGGCGCGCGCGCAGTGCTAGAAAGGCCCAGCCGTCCGCTCGACGCGATCGGCCAGATAACAATCGCTTTGCCGTCGCACTTCGTCTGTGATTACGCGACGGGCCAGCGCGCAATTCCGGAACGCTCGGACCACCGACCTGACCGCGGAACGCGAACGTTCGCGCGTTTCCGAAAACGAAAAAAAAACAAAGCGCGCGCTAAAAATGCGCCGCGCCAGCCGGCCGGAAGGCGGAAAGCGGGTTAATTTCCTTTGAGGTTCTCGTGCTTCAGTCAACGCCGCGCCGGCGACGGCGACGACAAACCAAACGGATTGCCGTCCGGAAGCCGTTTGAGAACGCCCGAATTGGTAGCGGAGCCGAAATTATGCAACAGAAGGACGCGGAGTCGGGGCGGCATGAAATCCGAAGGCGTCCGACGGAGGCGCCACAATGCGCGCATCAAGGCGCACCCGGAGCAATAATGGACCGGTAGCGGCGTCGCCAGCGGGATGCCCCCGCGCCCGACCCGACCGACGGGAGTATCACCTACGGTGTGATGACGTCGACGTGGCGCGCGGCGCCGTTTTTGTCCGCCCGAGCGTTTTCCATTCTTCGACGTTTTCAGCCCGCGTCGCATCCCCGTCGCGCTCGTTAGCATCTCTTACCGCCGGCGGTCGTTTCTTTGTGCGCATCGCCCGATCGCGTTGCGCCAGCTTTCATGCCGGATTAACCTGCGCGCAACACACAACAAACACGACTCGAATGAATGCGAGCCGCTGCAGCGACGCACGCGGCGTAAAGCGCTCGGCGACAAACAATGCGCCGGCCTAATGGCCTTAATGCTACACTTTTCGCGCCTCGCCGATGATGAATACCAATTGCCACTCCTCGCCCGTCGTAGGCGCGCAAATGCACGCGTCCGTGCCGACTCGCAGCGCCTCGCGCGTCGTCCTTTGAGTCGCGAGGGGCGACACAGATCCTAGTTATAGATACGCCGCTTTATGCTGACGCGGCCCGCGACGCGCAACAATCCGACCTCTTCGCGGGCACGGCGCGCGAACGCCGACCGAGCCGCTCGTGGAACGCGAAGTTATTAAAACGCCCGTCTACCTGCGCGGACAGCCAAACAAATGGACTGTGTGCACAGACGCACTCGGCACCGGGGCGCCGCGCGGGGCGAACAATTAAAACGTGTAAATTACAAACGCAGAGAGCGGGATCTCGTTCTGCGGATGAAGGATGGCGTTCGGGGCGCGCGCGAGGCGTTCACGGCCGGCCGTCATCGCCGCGGCGGCGGCGGCGTTCGACGCGCTCTTCCCGACGATGAAAAATCGCGCGCGCGCAACGCGAAATATCGCCGCAATGCCCATCTCGACCTCCTTTCGATGCGCAATTCGTTTTCGTTTCTTCCGCGCTCGGTGCGTTGCCGCAGGTAGAAGAAGAAGCAGGTAGAAAGACGCAGTGATATTAATTCCTCTGCCAATAAGTCAGTTTTAGGCGCCGTCGGGCAATTTGTCTCGGTCCGAGCGATTCGGTCGTGTTTCGTGGTCGGACTATCCGCTCGGAGGTTCGGTGTGGCTAAATTGAAGTCAAAAAGTAGGTGAGACTTAGTAAACCTTTACGAACTGCCAGAAAGCCATAAAGCGCTGGACCGTGCGGCAAGGCCCGAGCAAATAGAGAGCGCAAACAAACGCGCGCGAAGAAACATGGAAAGGAAGAGGAAACGGATTTATTAGCTTAAACGTTTCTCATTCATGACGAACGCGGCGCTCGGGGATGCGCGCGAGACGTTATAATCAGGCGGGCACACATCGCTACTGTTCTCGTCTGCGCTTGTTTGCCAGGAAAACACAAACACACAGTTTTATATTTACGCGACGCGCTGCCCGACCCGCGGGGCGCATGTGAATTTGGGCGACGTTGCGCACTTGTTTCGTCGTCGCAGGTCGCAGGTCGACGCTGCCAGATGCGCGCGCTCGCAAACAATCATATCCAGTATTAATATCGGGATGTGGTAGACGACGGGATGCAGGAAGCGGCTTAGGAACCCGCTAACCGCGCGACGCACCGACGGCGCCGACGATAGCGAGACCGAGGCCCTCAACTTCGCGACGCACGCGGGGTGTTCTCACGCCGCCGCGCGGGAGCAGTGTCTGCCGCCGCCGCTCGCTGATTGCAACGCGCTCGCCCCGCTAATTTCGATCGCGTCGCGCGAATCGAGTGAATATCGAAATTAGCGCGGCGCCAGTGATTTGGCGCGCGCGAATTAATGTAATTAGCGCGTAGCGAGCGAGGCACGAATTTAATGACCGGGCCGCTCGATGAAGATCTCCGGAGTTGGTCAAGTCGGCGTGTGCGCGATACAGTAGCTCGCGCCATGCGTGTCTAGGCGTGTGTAATTACGCCAAGAAGTGCTCGCGAATTAGTACGTGCTCGTGCAATTAGCGGCGGTGATATGCTTCTAAATTAGCGTCGGCAAACGCGAGGAATTTTACTTTTCTCGGCGCTCCGGAATGGAATAAAACACAAACAGAAAAGCGAACATCGCGCGCGGCGCAGATGAAAAATCCATTAGGAATTTTTAATCAAGCTTAATAATTTTTAAGAGAACTTTTTCAACGTGCGTTCTTTGCGCCACGAGCGATTTGCCGCCCGGCATATCGGGGGCGGTGGTGGTGGGGGCGGCGTGTGCTGTTTGTCGGGCGACAGCATATAAATGAGTGTAGCAATCGATTGCGCGCGCAACGCGCGGGATGCCCTTTGAATATTTCAATCCGTCTCCTTCGGTGGCGGCGCCACGGGCCGGGGTTTAATAGAAATCGGAATGCTTCCGGCGAGGGCGCGAGCGAATTCTTTTCAAATTAGCTCGGGGGAGAGTTAATGAAACAAGAAATGTTTCTTTTTGCGCTAATTTAAAAATGAAAAAGCAAAGCGGACCGAAAGTTCGCTGCTCGTCGCGCGACTGGAAGGAGGGAGCGAAGTGTGCTGGCTTGCGCCCCGGCGGCCGGGCCGACTCGGACCTCGGCTCGGGCGAGACTCAATTAATTCGTCGCCGGGGAATTTTTACGCAACAATTTTTGGCGCGCCCTCGACGCTCGCCGACATGCCGAGCATACTCGGGCCCGGGTGCCCCGCCGAAGACTTTGCGGGAGTGTGTTAGGAGACATTGGCGAAATCGCCAATTGACAAAAGGGCGAACTGGAAATGAATCCTCGCTCGGCCGGATTGTTCGTGTCCGATCTATAAACGTGCGCTCGTTGTGCGCCGTTTCCGTCCGCTCCCTCCGGCGGGCTGATGAATATGTAATGGCATTAATTAAAGACGTGGGCGCGCATCGACGCCACCTGCGACCCCGCGCCGCGCGGTCGCGAAAGACGCGTAATCGCGCGAATTTTCTAATTTCTTTCCTCCCTCGCGCGCGCGCTCCCTCGGCGAAGGGGTTCGCGCCGAGCGCCGGGCCTAATTAAAAGCAAAAATGGGATTTTTGTTTGCCCCGAATTGTCTAATTAAAAACTTTTATATCTTTCCTTATTTATGTAGCCAGACGAAGCAGACGCACGGCCAACGCGAATTTGCGTTCAACCCTCGTCTCTTCCAGCCCGCAAAAAGGTATCAAATGCATTTTTATATTTTATTCAAGACGACTTGACCGCGACCGCCGGCAAGCTCTCGACGGCGACGAATAACTCAAATTTAAAAAGTTGATTGCGCGCGCCCGAAGTGCATCCGAACTAAGTAATAAGTAATGAGTCGGCGTAATTGCGGGGCGCAGTCGAAACTTTATAAAATTAAAAGCGTCTAATGTACTTTATCGCCGACCGTCTGCGCTTCATATTAGTCTGGAGAGCGAGTGCGACTCGCATCACGATAAGAGGGTTTCTCTGGTTGCGGCAGACTCAATCAGAAATCATAATTCATTTATGGAACCCTTAATGAACGGCGCGCCGGAGGGTGCGGCGAGCGGAGATTATTCCTGGTGCGGCATGCCCGCTCCGAGCCGTATGCTCGGGAGGTTTTATTAATATTAAATTATCGACGCGATTCGCGCCCCGACAACAAAAACGTTTGCTTCTTTCCTCGCGCTTGGGCCGCGGCATTCACGGCGTCACGCGCGTAACGCAACTCGATGCAAATGCGCATATCGCGTTTCAATCGCGTAGAACGAACAGATGCGTGGCAGGATAGACCGCCTCCAGTCCACTCCCGTGCACGTGCGGCGGATCGGAGGACATGCTTAAAACAATAGACGGGCAGATCGAGTGCGTCTCTCGATGAAGGCGCCCCCATCGCTCAGCGACGAGAAATCAAAAAAAAAGACGCACTCGACGCGCCGCGCACTCCAGATGAGATGAACCGATGCTGGAAACAGCGGAGACCCGACGGGAACGCACCAAATCCGTGCTCGGCACGAAACGTCGGGAAGCGTTCCGTTCTTATCCCACCAGCACGACGCATAATGGACAATGAATGATATCCAGCGACAAAAGTCCTGATAGATGGCGCAACGACGTGCGCGAATTATTATTTTAGCACCGTTTTGCGCGTTAAGAACCTGCGCGACCTGGATTAACCAGGCGTTAATTAACGCTGGTTTTTGACATGACCCATTGTCGTGCGGCAATGAGAATTTTCTGCAAACAGCAGACAGCCGAATGGGCAATAGAACAAACATTATATCTGGTAAAAGACGTAGAAATAACGCGCCGAGCATGCAACGCCGCACAATGATATCGCGCCGATCTATTTTCTTATTAGTTTATGTTTATGGCGAACTTCCGCGTGTGACAGGCAAACACCGAAGAACAGACAAGGCCCAAGAGAAATGCGCAGATAACAAGTTTATTGTCCCTCTCCTCGGCGTGTCTCGAGGCTGCGCTCACTGCGCTCATTCCGGAGCGTTTAGTAGCTCCGGGTGTCTAAGCTTATGACAATCAAACGAGTGCAGTTAGCAGTCTGGAAGTCTCTGCCCCGTTCATGCTCGCTCGCAGTGAAGTCGTCCGATGTCGTTTTCTCGGACGGCCCGACCTGCGCGAAGCTCATAATTCACATTGTGGGACTTAATTAATTCTGTTTCGCTACTGCCGGTGGAGATGCACCGGATGGAATGCGCTCGAACGGCGCGGCGCGGATATAAGTCAAAAGTTTTACGTGCGCGGGAGGCGTCGACTAGCAACAATAAATGCCGAAATAAGAAAATTTCATCAACGTCAACACGAGCCGAATTTATGCGTTGCAATTTCCCTTTGGCGGCTTCGCGCGCTGTTTTAATAACGCCGCGCGATGATTAACCGTAAATCCGAGAACAAACAGACGAAACACGCGTGCGACGTTGTTTCGTCTCCGTCAATTTCTCGATTCCTGATCTAGCAACGCGTCGAACTCGACATTTTGTAGACGAAAATTATCACGCGCATGCCAGTTGAACCGGTTTATCGATGCGCATGCATTGTAATTTTCGAACTCGTAGATGTGAGTTTTGCATTTTGCAAAATCTGCGCCCAGGTCTGTCGGTTGGCTTCGCATTCCGCTTGGATATCGAACACGAAAAGCAATTAATTCGGTTGTGTTCTTTTAGGTGGATCAGTGAGCACCTCGCAGCTAATTTCCGTCGTCTCGAAAGTTTGCCTCAACTTGCATAAATTGCCAGTCGCGCGTGGCGCAGGAGGAAATCTTTTCGCGAGGCGAAAATAGCGAAAACAAGCGAAAGGCGAGTGCGTTAACGAACGACGCGGGCGAAGAATTTCGCTTCCCACTTTGATATGTAATTAGTAATCTCGTGCGTAATTGAAAATTCCGATCTCTCATTGTGGATGTGACGCGTGCGCCGCGCCGCGTCCCCGGAAAAGAAAGGGCGAAAGAAGCGTATGGCGCCGAGCGCGGATGGAGGGATGCGCATAATTATTAATCGAGGCTGCGAAAGGAGGCAAGGAAGGCGGCGAATTTGTAACAAATCACAGATCGATAGCGTCGACGAAGTAAGAAGGCAGTTTGCCCGAACGGACGCCACCCTCGCACAGAGGCGGCAAACTGATTTGCTTCCTTCGGCAGACACGTCGCGAACAAACACACGAATAACCGTGGGCGCGGGCGCGGATTTGCGCCCCGGAGGCGGCGGCGACGGCAGCGGCTGTTTCGAGCGCGCTAATTCACAATCGAAGCACATTTATCCGGCGAGCGGGCGAAAACGTTTGCGCAAAGTTCAAAGACTTTCCGATTTTGTTTCGCTCCGCGCGCCTGTTTCGGTTTCAATTAGAACGAAACAAAATTACCACCGAGATCGCGCATTGCGACCCCGCGTAATTGAATTTCGCGTCGTGCGTCAACTCGGCACTCCCAATCGCTGCGAAATTTATATTTAATGCCATGTTTAATGGGCGCTATTTGATGAAATGCTGTTTCGCCAAACCTCAAAGTCGACGCATTCTTGATGCCACGATTTCTTGGCATTTTCTCGTGTCTTCGCTATTTCGGCAAGGGTTACAGGACGCTGCATGTGGCGAAGCAAGTGACTTGGTAATTTAATTACTCAACCCTTGACTTAACTCGCGCCGAAATCTTCAGCCATCCGGCGATATTTATTTCTACTCGTTTGAAATCCGCGTAAAACGCGCGCGAGTTCGCGGAATTCAATATAAAGTCATAAAACTTAAAGGAGCGATAAAATGTCGATTCGAAGCGAAAGCCCTAAAATATTTGCGGCTACTCAGTGCCTTTAACGATTCGTCGGCGCGACGTAAAATCGCTCAAAGAGCGCGCCGATAAGCCAACATGACTTAACGATTAATGCGCATCGCGGATCGCATCCGAAGCGTCGCAAGGGTCGAAAGGGTCGTCCCGGCCACATGCGTTTCGGCCCTCGAAACAGGCGCATAGTTTCGCACGTTTAACAGTACCTGGAAAATGCGCGCCGCCCTTAATATTAATTTTTCGCGGCTTTCGGGCCGGGCGGATAGTTTTCCTGCGGAACTATAAATTTTCCGCTTCGAGAATGTCTTTGTGCGGCGCAACGTAGCAAAACATTTGCGCGCGTTCGGGGTCGCTCGAGTTGTTTCGCCCGAACGAACGCGAGGGTCGGTTCTCCGGCCGTCCCTGTCGTTTCCGCTTTCGCTTTCCGGCTCGCCGCCGCCGCCGTCTCTCTTTCGTTTTCGGCGGGTCTTTAATTGCGGCAGATTTACGACAGATGCAAATGCGAATTCCGCCGCCTCGCGGACGTCTAATCGGACGTGAAACGACGGAAATAAATAATTATCGCGGCTGATTCAAATCGACGTGTTCGCACTGTTCCTCGCAACAGTGGGCATTGTGCATCGGTGACAAATTCGCGTTTCTTTTCATTAAAGCAAGGCGTTGAAACGGAATTAACTTTAATTCTCCAAAGAACTCGCGCGCCATCCACACGTCCGTCAATTAATGCAAAAATTCTCGACGCTCGACGCGGGAAGATGAATTCTCCTGCGATTGTTCTTGTTTCTTATCGAGTTACACGTAATACGATTAATTTACACGCGTTCCGGCACAATTTGAAGCACTCTTCCATTTGCTGATTATGAATCATTGTCAGTGAACATGCTTATTATTTATTTGCATATAATTAAAGCGGTCGGCGTTAGATATGTCTTCAATTGCCGGCGAGAAATCCGAAAATGGAAATCATGCTAATTGCAACCGTTGAATTTGATGAATTACGGTTCTAATGACCGACTACGCGTTCATCGGCTACGGATTCACACAAAGCGTAAAAATATGCACGGCGTCGACCTCCGAAAACAACGAAAACGCAGGAAACACTGGAAATGATAATGGTAATTTTTATTTTGTTGTGCGAATGATAAAAATATTTCACGGTGCGCGCGTTCGTTCGCTTCGCACGGCGGCACGGAACTCGCCTATTCGTGCAATAACTCATCAACATTATTACCACTCCTGATCCAGTTTTTATGCATACCAGGAGTTGAATGAATGCGCACGCGCGTGATTGTATTATGGCCGTTTAACGAACATATTCGTATCGTTTCCAGTGTTCTGCGATGTAGAGTTGCTCATTGGAATAAAGCCATCGTCTAACGCCACACGTTTTTCTCTTTAGCAACGATGGTTCCATCGCAACGATTTTCTGACGGATGTCTGGATTAACGCCACAATTAGTCGTAGATTTTCGGCGCGAAGATTCGAGGCGTGGCTTCGCCAAAATTAGATTAATTAGCGGCGCGGTGCACGTCAATTATACGTCTCGTTCGCAATTAAATTTCAACTACTGTTTGTTCGACTCCGGCGCGCCTTTCAATTCGGACGCGCGTCGGAGACCTAACTTAATTGCACATCTAGGCGGCTATTCTTCGCCGCAATTATATAATTCGAATAGTCTAATTCTCTGGCTTAATTTGATGCCCGCGTTTGCGAAGCGTTGAGAGTCGAATGTAAATGAAACAAAACACTTCACGCACTGGAAGCTTCGCGTTGGTGTTTTAGTGTTGCGCACTCGCAGACGCGCCGTGGTTTCGGTATTTTTTTCGGCGTTTAATCAAACGCCTTGCCCGCAATTATATGCTAATGATTCGCGGTCGGAATTCGTGCATTGCGTCTGATCGCTCGATTCCGCCGCTTCGCTGACAATGAACGTTTCACCATAAATGCCCAATTACGGACGCGCACCAGCAGTAATAAATGCAATTTGCATTATTATCAATCGTTGCGCGAGCGGGATAATGGAGTCGACGCGCGCGCGCGATACTCCGACTTCGCGAAAAATCCGCCCGGCATTTTCTGCAATTTTCTGCAAGCCGCGCAGCGCGTCGCTCGGCGATGATTTTATGATTTCGCGCGCGTCCACGCCGCGTCCATTTTATGCGTCCTGCGCCGCTTTAATGAATCCATAAGCGGCGACGACAACCGCGCGAGGCTCGCAGCGCCGGCGTCGGCGTCGGCCGATGTAATTGATTCGTCATTAAAGCAATTTCGAAATTGCAACGCACGCGGGAGTAACGCGGCCCGAGAGAGCGCCGCGGCCGAAGAGGTTCGATTGTCGACCACGCGAATTATGTCTTATAAATATCAGATTCGTAATATGCAATAATGCAACGGGGCGCGCGAGGCAGATGCATGTAATGATGTAATAAACAACATTGTATTACTATAATATTGACTCGTATACATCTCGCGATCCCTCGCCTCCTAACTTAAGACGGACTTTGCGTTCGCGTTCGACGATTGGCTCGATGTTGCATCGTTTATTCATTACTTCATTTTCGTCGGCGATGTTCTATTGGTGTGCGCAGTGTCGTGCGCGTTTGTTCGCATTCATTTTTTACGTTTCCCGATCGACCCGCTCGTTAATCGCCGCAATCGTGTGCTATCGGCTTGCACTTGGCTTAATTTCGAGCACGCACATTATCGCTCGCTGAAATTTATCTCCTGTAATTACTACCTCAGCAAACGCAGTTCAGCGTATTCTAAAACCAACAAACTCATAATACAAGACG
>JAODGE020010879.1:0-11668 GCA_027574965.2 Ecitophya simulans
TGACAGTTTCCGCAAGAATTTTGTCAACAGTTCGACTTTTAGCCCGGAGACTGCAACACGTACGCAAAGAACAAGCGAGTAACCCAATAAAAATTGGTCCAGTTAAAATTATAAAATAATTTATAATGACAGTTTCCGCAAGTAACTTTTTAATATTTCGACTTTCAAGCCGGAGACTTCAACAACCATGCAAAGAACAAGCGAGTAACCAAAAAAAATACCAGAAAAAATCATCAAATAATTTATAGCGACAATTTCCGCAAGAAATTGTTCAACATTTCGATTTTTAGCTCGGTGACTTCAGTACGTGCGTAAAGAACAAGCGAGCAACCCACATAATTTTCCAATAAACTCCGCATTTTACGTCGGTTGTGGCTAAATTTAGCAACGACGACCTCTTCTTAAGTGAAGCTCACAAGCTGCGATCGAGGCCAGCTGCCGATCGGAAGGGCCGCAACGAAAACAAAAAAAAAAACGTTGATAATTCCCTCATTCGGCCTCGCGAATTCCTGCGAATTGCTGAATATCATCGTCCTGCGGCCGCGAGCGTTTGCAGCGGCGCGGATCCTCGAACGTTCGCGACGTTTTTCACATCGTTCATCGCCGTCGCGCGGAATGCGACGCGGTTTTCGCTCGTTTCGACACGTCGGCCGGTTACACTCTTCTGGGCCGAAACAATGCGTTCGCGCGCGATTTCGCGTCGGCGCAGGCGAAACGATTGCGTGGACGAACCTTAATGTCCATTGTTGTTACGTCGCGTGTCGACACCCCACGGAAAACCAACGCGCGAATGCACTTTCTCCGCTGAGAAACGACTTAATCGACGAATTTTCCTCGATGTGTTCCTCCTGGTGTTTCGAAACAATCGGTACCACAACTGACGATCGTTGTATTCTTGTCAAATCGTCGGACAATGGAAAAATTCGGCTTTCGCAGAAGGAAAAAGCGATCGGAGATTTCGATGCCGAACGAGCGACTGAAATTTCCCTAACGTCAAGACGAAAACACAACCGGAATCGCAATTATTACGTAAAGTGCTTAGACAATTAGCATACGCAGTCGCCATTTGCATAAGAGATTGCAGGCGTTTTTCCTTTCCGCGCTCGATCGCGACGATCGACGGCGCTTCCGCGACCTTCGTTTTCACGCCACAATCGACGAAATAAAAGTGCGCGACCATAACACTTAAGTCACGCCACTCGAGGCTCGCGTATCTGGAGTTGATTTGGTCTGAGTGGCGGCGCTCGTCGCTTTTATTTGTTGTTGATTTTTATTGTCGCGCCGTAGAACGCAGAGTGGAAGCGGACGCTGTCGAAAGTGAAATTGTCCTTCAACTCGGCGCGCGCCCAAAGTGCTTTGACTTCGCGCGCGAGGACGACCCGCTTAATCGCGCCGCGCCGGCGCGCGCGCACCCACGCGCGCCGCGTCCGCGCGCTTACGGCGCGGCGACGGGCCGCCCGTGAGTCGGTAGCTGAGCGCCTAATCGCTGATACTTAACGTTCAACGTCAAAGACAATCGAACGACGCGTAAATCCGACGGAAAGTTTTTCGTTATTCGTCAATAACTTCACTTGCGCTTATCGCTGGGCACTGACCTCCTGGTCAACGTCAGAGGTCACTCTTGTGGAGGTGCGTACATAATATGGACGATTTTCACCGGTTCGTTTAGGAATTATTACGAATTTTCCCAAGCGACCTTCCTATGAAGCATTGAAGTCTCCATGTGTTTTCTTGACTTTGAAGGCATGTAAAAGTTATTTTCCGTCGTCGCTTTTTTACCAAAATTTTGTCGGAGAGAACGGACACTTGACCAAACATTTTGACAAAAAGTTCCCGACTTTATCTTCAGAACTTTCGGAGTAATTAATTGTCAAAATTTACTTAACAAAAATGTCGTATAATTTTACGTTTCATGCATGTCCGAATAAAACTTGGCAAAAACGTATGGGTTAAAATATGTAAACGTTCTTCGTGCAGATATTTCTTGGAAATCCGGGAAAATGCACGTAACGACGTCCGTAATTCATGCGGTCTGAGCATCCGCATTAATTTTAATCGCTCATTATGCGCGCGGAGTGGCCGTCTGCGCGTTTTAATTGGAAATTAAACAGTCGCACGCGCGCGCATCCTGCCACCGGTAACGCCGACGGAAAAGCGGGGAAACGATCGCATTACGCCGGCGACGCGCGTAACGATTATCGAGCGAGTGCGCGCGCGTATCGCCTCGATCATCGCCATTACGCGCGCGACGGCGAGCGGCCATCGCGCCAGTTGTTGTCCTTGCGCAAGAGTTTGCCGGCGACGCGGCTCGAATCGGCGCGAAAACGGACGAAAACAGAAGAAAACGCGACCGACCGTCGAACGTTTCTGAAGTGTCACCTTCAACCGTTGTTAAGTCGAAAGTCCTTAAAGATATTATCCTGGAAAAAATTCCTATGTAAAGTGTAGTTAATACTCGACAAAATCCGGTAATTCGTTCAAAAATTCCATAACCCAAACTTGTTAAAAAAATATTTATCATTTGGTATAAAATTTTCCGCGCAGAAATCATCATTCACTACTCTTCTCGATAACTTACGCAGTTTTCCCGGAATTCTAATAAGTGTTACGCAAACCTCTAGCCAGAGAATGTTGTCTTCGCGGAAAAGAAAGTTTGGGAAAATTTCCCGACCACTTCAGGGACATTTGGTGCGTCAAAGATCCTGGTACCATTTTTCGCGCGAAAATTGAACTTTTTCTTTCGCGTCGATGATAAATGACGTCGATTGGAGCCGAGACTACTCTCCGGAAATGATATTATTGGCGTCTGGTGAATGAATTGCATGCGCAACGCCGGTGTAGGTTGACCCGAGCCGGCGATGCCGACGCGTTCGCTCTCAGCGGGTGCGGCGCGCGGCGATCGGCGCAGTTTTCCTTCCTGAATGTTGCGCGTTAAACGTTGATTAATCGTCCTACTCATTGGTCACGTCTCAAAAATGCTCACATTTAAATTAACCCGACGTTCAGAGCGCTTCGACGCGATTAACGTAAATATCGTCAAGAAGAAAGAAAATTCAAATGTTGCCCGGATACGAGTTTCCATCGACAATCATCCAACGAAACGCGCAGAATATCATAAAGTACAACGTCAACTATATCCGATAAACATTTCGTCGACGTCGGTCAATTAGCGAGGTCAGAAATTGAGTCGAAACCTTGGTAACAGTCTTGTTAGTCATAGAAGTTTCCGACGCATCCTCGAAAAAACTAATAGCGCCATCTGCACCAAATTTAATCCCACAATGAAACGTATTATTCTTCGCCTATGCACATGTTTTCGTAAGGATATGATGAGCCGTTGACGTAAACTTAATTTTTTTGATCGCGAAAAAAATTTCGCCATTAATTACGCTTAATTATTCGCGGAGCAAACGTGCAACGTGTCGGAGCGCGCGGCGTCATCGACGCGAACAAATCTTCGAAGTATTTATAACCGAATATATTAATATTTAATCGGATCGGAATTCATCGTGTCTAATTGCGAAAACGGTAATTAATCGGAGTGTTATTTGTCAGAGTTTGAGATGATTAATCAGAAGTGTCTTAGGTTAATTTAAATTTTAGCGAGGTGCCAACCCAATATATTGTTTACTTGTCTTTTACATTCTTCTGATTTCTTCGCTATTTAGTAATGCTCACTTGTTATAAATTATCTTGGAGACTTTGATGCTTTTGGTCAGAACAAAAATGCCAACAAAATAATTAAAGCCGTCAATTTTTCGTCACGTTCGAAGTAAATATTGTAATTTAATAACATCTAGTTTAATTAACATTCCCTTTCGATGTTGTTGGTTCTTTTCGCAGCGACG
The DNA here is from genome assembly GCA_027574965.2 of Ecitophya simulans. Lineage (NCBI taxonomy): Eukaryota > Metazoa > Arthropoda > Insecta > Coleoptera > Staphylinidae > Ecitophya > Ecitophya simulans. The sequence continues at coordinate 3,849 of JAODGE020010879.1, forward strand.
CGATAACTATCCGGGTCTCCTCAACATCCTCAACGGTCGTTTACCACGCATCCCGCATGTTTTCGACTTTATTTACATCACGGCACGTCCACGTCTTATCTCGCAACGATTTGCATCGCATTTTCAGCGCGTGTTGCAATTAATTCTTATAAATTGCGCACCGACACTTTGAAGGTCAATAACTCAAGATGTGAAATAGCCGCGGACGAGCACAGAACACTATGTGTCAATGGAACGTATCCCCAAAACGAGCACGTCATCTGGTTCAGTTGTTTATTGTTAATATTGCAGGCAGCAATAAACGATTAGGTTCACGTTTATAATTTGATATTTTTCAAACTTTTGACTTTCAGGACGAATAACCCTAAAACTAATCAATGCAAACACGTAATCGAATAATATGTAGAATTACTGCGTAATTCTCTATCAGTGTTGAAAATTTCGCGTTGTTTACTTAAAAAGTGGCGAAGTTATGAACGACTTAAATGATTTAAATGATTGCACGCCGGGCGCGTCTGCGCGAAGATTTAATAAACGTGTACGGTTTGTTTAATTGCTGAATTGGTTAATATCGCGGAATCGCCGCCGTCGCCGCCGCCGTCGCGTTCAAACAAGCGTTTAGCCAGTTTTTAATCTTAATTTGCCGTTTCGTTCTTTTCTTCGTTTTCCTCCGGCGGCCGACAGTTTGCGGCCGGGCGCGTTTGTCCAACGGTACAAAGGTAGCAGTGAACTCGATTGCGATTGCGCGAAGAGACTAGCAGAAGCTGCGCGCCGAGGCCATTTGTCTGTGCGCGCGCGCTTTTCACTTTCACGAGGTCAATTCGATATCAGCAATTCCCACCCGAATTTGCTAATCAATTGTGACGCAATGGTTCGGCCGATTTTAACGAATCAAGAACTACGTTAAAGAGAACCTATTTCAAAATCTTTAGTAAAAATTTAACGTCAGAATAACGATAATTACTAAAGTTATGTCTGAAAAACTGAATGCTTGTTGCAATGTAACAATTTTTGATTTTAACATGCAGCATTTGACTTTACTCATTAATTGCAGCAAAACTAATTAGGATAACAGTACTCAACAAATATGCGTATATTTCCTAGACTTCCTGATAATATTTTCGTATCAATTCCTTTTCAATTTGCTTCATAACCCACGAAAACATTTCAGTAATCTTGGTCATTGCCAATAAAATATATGAATTCCTGTTTTTGTTTCTTATTGTTAGTATTTATTTCTAATCTAAGCTAATTCGATATTTGGAACAGCATATCACGCCCCAACAAAGCATACGCGGCATTGATTTCTTTTCGAAACGTCAAAACGTGTTTATTGAATCGATCGATCAATAAAAACCGACATCAAAATAATAGATTAATTGATCCGATTAGAAAGCGCTTTGGGTGATGAAATTTTATTGTTTTTAAGCGTGCTTTATGTCTTGCGCTTTGCGCCGAAGATGAACTATAAAAGGCATTAAATCGCGGTCGAATTTTTATGAATTATTTATTTATATTTAAATAATTTCCACGTGGTGCTTCAATATCGCTAAGATTGCTTGGAAGGTTTTCTGTTTCGCGTTCGAAGCGTTTTATCTGCGGCGAAGCAAAGTCTGATGAAGAGTTTTGATGGTTTTCAATATTCAAGAAGAAATTTTACGAGTAACTTTCAATTTTTCAATGGTTTTCATAGAGTTTTAGTCATAAAATCTTTAATTACCATTCGATCTTTCCAAGGTTGACGTCAAAAGATTCCTGATTAGTTCCCCTATAATGCATAGTTGGATTTCTTACTTTCGCGGCTTTGTTTTTGTATAAACAATTGCAAAACTTAAAAATTTAATTGCATAGTGAAAAAAATTTACTTTAAGAAATACTTTTATAAATAAATAACATAATTTATCACACTAATTATAAACAATTAGCAGTATTTTGATTAGCCGTCAAGTCTAATAAACTGCCCCAGTTATTAAGCGCATAATGTGCAATTAAAATCGCCATAAAATAAAACTGTAATAAAACCGATGCGTAAAATCGGCAAACAATATTCAAACATCTGTAACTCCAAAATTAACAATCGCACAAACGTGAAATTCACCACGCTTGCGAATAATTAGTCTCGCTTTAAATTGCCGGCAAGCTCGTTAAAATCCGACAAGAAGTCTAGGAGCAATTAGCAATTAAAGTAAAGAGCAAAAATGCGACCGCGAATAAAACGTCATCGCATAAAGTATCAAATAACGACTCTATTAATTTTCAAATTTCAACGACGTCCTCCAATTACACACCCCAATATGCTGCGGGTTCGCGTGCTCTGCGAATCGTTAAAATTAATTAACAAGTTTTTGCCGGGCGCACGCTCAAAGTTGACTTAACGACGATGGCTCCTCGTAAATTTCAATCGCGGCGCTTAATTTCTAGTTCAAAGTCAGCGGCTGGTTAAGCGCAGCGTCCGCATGGTCTGCACGTCTCCCATAAATTCGAATCTCGGCGAAGACGCGCAATAAAAACGAAAATTTTACAGAAAACGACCAAAATGAACGTGAAGAAAACTTACGATCGTAAATTTCATTTCCCGCGTCTCGTTGCAAGTTGAAGTTGGCTAAAGTAAAAGTTAATATCTGAGCACGTTCTAATTGCGAAATATATTTTTTAGGTGCATTTTGACAATATTTCAACATCTTCGCAGTATCTAGTTAAAATAATTGTTTATAACAAGTTAAATACAATACCTGTCAATATACAGTATGTAGAAATAAGTTTTCTTTCGTCCAACGTCAAGAAAACGAAAATCGGAGCATTAGTTCTTGAGTTATTCGGGTTTTTGCCTCTGAAGACTTCAACGCTCTGTAGTAGAGTAACTTTAAATTCTATCAAATATCAACTAAACCAATTGATGCCGATTGTAGAAAATTGGTACACGCATTTAGAATAATGCCAAGTTTAATAATCCGGCGAGATAATCAAGTTTTGTCGATTAGTTCGCAAGATATCGCCGATTGAAATCGAGCGACTGAGATGCGCGACTAGGAAAATATTGATATTCAACGACTCCTCGGTTGGATTTTGCGGTATTTCGCGCATGCGGCTTCCTGCGCAAGCAATTAAAGCTTTTTGCGTACGCGACTTACCCATTTGAAAGTGCCTCGCGCTCGTTAATTACTAAACGTGTGAATGCACGCCGGCGAAAAGGAAGACGACGACGACGACGACGACGACGGCGCTAATTAATTCCATTCGATTGTCAGCGATCGATTCACAAATTTGCACACACACGCGCGCGCGCCGCAATCGGCCGGAGGAAAAAAATAAATAATATAAACAAAAGACTCGCGCCGCAATTCAGGCGCGTCCTGGCCCCTCGATGGCGGTGCGCGAGTCGAGGATCGTCTTCGGCGACATGTCGCGTCTCGCGCGCGTTCTCGCGTTTCGGCGCGCCCGCGGGTTGCGAAGTGGTGAAGCCGGCTCGCGAGTTCGCTACCGACTGAGCGCGGCCGGCGCGCGTCTTCTCCTTCGGCCGCGGCCGCCGCGGGCATGGCACACATGCGCGCCGCGCGCCGCGCGCCGCGCTCGCGCCCGCAGACAAGTGGGTCACTCTCTCCCAGACACCCCGGTGCACTATCTGCGATCGCGCGCCTCGGCGCGGACGAATTGCGCGCGCCGCGACGCCCGAATTTCGACGGCACGACCTTGAGCGCGAATTTTGGTTTTGACTTTGCTGCTTTAATCGCGACCGGCCCTACTGTCCCCTTTGAGGCCGACGGCGAGGAAAAAGCGACACACTTATCTTCGTCTCTTAGTCGTGTTCAAACGCGATATTTTCAATCTCAATCGTTACCGGTTTGCGGCAGTGCGAATGCGACGAAAATCTGCACATATATTGAAAATTAGCGCTAGCTTAATAGGTCGTTTAGTTTCTTCAATCGCCGCGATTATTTTCAGAGATATCAGGCTTTGAAGTCGAAGACCTTCATACCTGTCGCAGTCGGGCATTGAAGTCTCCGGAACTTAATTGCCTATAACATTAAAACCAACAAAGATACTTCGAATTTCTCGACGGATTATTAAAGCGCAACTAATTGCGCGCCTTTATGGTGAATTTCAATTGACTCGGTTAATTAGTTTAGTAAGTACAGTAAATTTGTTAGAAAAATTCAGAAAAAATACCAAAATCGTTATAAAGCCCTTGTACATCGACGAAATGTTAACGAATCGAGTACTGACAATGAGTGATTGTTTAGAAGCGATGGAATAACGCCTATCTTGATTTGGCAAATTACGTCGGCGCGTTTGACAACGCGCAACAAAAAGTCAAAAAGTCGGCGCGCAGTTTGAGCGGCGATAAGTTAATGAATGAAATATTTGCGTGCGCGCCCGAACGGATAATTGCCTCGAGCGGCGGGCGCGCGCGCATTCGTAATAATTTCTTAATGAGGCTGCGTCGTTCGCGCGCGCGCGCGAGCTTAATAACAACAACGCTAATTAATCGAATTTACAAGCGCCCAAGTGGTGCGTGAAGCATCGCCTACCTGCCAACCTGGCCGCGCGGCGCATACCGGGTGTTCGCTAATTAAGTCGCCGCGTCGCGGAGTGCGCGTGCGCGTGCGCGCGCCCCGCTTGCCCAGGCGAGTGCGGCGCGCGGCTAGCGGTATTTTCGGAACAATACTTTTCGCGGCGCGCGCCAGGCGACGCATGTCGTCCGCGACGAGGTCAATGCGTGTTAATGGGAAAATCCGTACATGGATTTTTACTTATCACTTCTGCCGAGCGCGCCGAGACAGTTGGCTCGGACGAGCGATTGTCGGTCGACGGTCGCGCGCAAAAAAACCAGGAAATTTTTAATTGGTCGTAGCACAATAACCACAAAGCCGAATCGATTGAAATTCACACCGGTGATTAAGGAGGCGTCGTATTTTATTTCGACGTTTACCATTGCAACGTAACATTGATGGTTTTTGAGTTATAACGCGTCAAAGTCGATAAATGAGAAATTCTAACATTGCGAACGCAAATGTTTCAAAAATTTATATCTACTGAACCAGGCACTTTCCAAATTTGAAATTCCTACGAATAATACAAAATTAGTCATATTTTAATTATACGTCTAGAGTATATAAATTTCCTTATTGCTTTATAAGTTACAGGATGGTAAACATACATAAAATTTGCAAGTTCAAAAGTACAAATAACTCGAGATAATTACTCAACTAATCGACAAAATTACCTAAAAATTTTGCCGTAGATCAAGTCTAAACTATATTTTCATAATCCGTCAAGGAAATTACAATACCTGTTGCCGTTTTGAAGTCACAGCCATCCAAACTGTCAGAGACTTCAACGCCCGTAACTAACGCGTAACTCTAATCATTTCCCGATCGATTTCCATCAATCGCATGGCGCTCATTACCATATTCAAATTAAATACACATACGAATTAATTATATTATATTTATAGTTATAACGCGCCAAAATGAATAAAGGCAAAATTTTAATATTGCAAAGAGAAAAATTTCAAAAATTTATAACAAATCAACTAGTCACTTTCCAAATTTCAAATTCCTACGGATAATACAAAATTAGTCATATTTTAAGTATACGTTTAAAGTATATAAATATCTCTATTAGTTTGTAATTTGCAGTACCATAAACTAGCATATAAAATTTGCAAGTTCGAAAAAGTAAAAATAATTCGATATAACTTCTAAACTAATCGACAAAACTACCTAATAATTGTGCCGTAGATCAGGTCTAAACTATATTTTCATAATCCGTCAAGTAAATTACAATACCTGTTGCCGTTTTAAAGACTCAGCCATCCAAAGTGTCGGAGACTTCAACGCCCGTAATTAACGCGTAACTTTAATCGCTTCCCGATCGATTTCCATCAATCGCACGGCGCTCATTACTATATTCTAATTACATACCCACACAAATTAATTAATGTATATTTATAGATATAACGTGTCAGAGTAAATAAATGAGAAATTTTACTACTGCAAACGCAAAATTTACAAAAATTTATAACGAGCGAACTAGTCACTTTCCAAATTTAAAATTTGTACTGAAAATACAAAATTAGTCATATTTAAATTCTACGTTTAGAATATATAAATATTTCTATTGCTTGGTAAGTTACAGAACCATAAACTATCACATAAAATTTACAACTTGAAAAGGTAAAAATAATTCGATATAACTCCTGAACTAATCGACAAAAGTACCTAAATATTGTGCCGTAGATCAAATCCGAACTACATTTTCATAATCCGGCGATTAAATTACAATACTTGTTGCCGTTTTGAAGACACAGCCATCCAAAGTGTCGGAGACTTCAACGCCCGTAACTAAAGCATAACTCTAATCGCTTCCCGATCGATTTCTATCAATCGCACGACGCTCATTACCATATTCTAATTAAATACCCATACGAATTAATTCGATTTCAAGCCAGAAATACCTTCGATCGAGATTAACATTCGAAATTTATTGACGAGTCAGCGGAAACGTCTCCGGAGTGACGCGCGCGACGAGTCATCGCGGAGCGATTAAACCACCGCAGCCGAAGAGCCAACGATCGAAAATCTCTCGTTTCGCCGCCCTCGCCGGTCGATCGAGAGAATCGGCGTCGAAACGCATAAATCGCGCCGCATCGTAATTGTTAATTTTCCATTTTAGATTCCTTTCTTTTTCTGCGTCGCTCGGCGTCGCGCTTCCGCGATCGCGAGCGGCCAGTCGCCGAGTGCTTTTTCCTTTGTTTTTATTTTTCCGCCCGTTGGCGATTCGCGCCGACTTTTATGCCCGCTAATGGCACATTAAACGACGCTGGCGCGCGCGCGCAGCTGGGTTAGTTTCGTTATCGTTAATCGCGAAATCATAACAATTAACGCCGACGTTGAATTATTGCACTTAGAAACAATATCTCGGCGCGAGATTTCTATTATTTTAAGACTTCACAAGTCGAGTGGTAATTGAGATATAGTCACTTCTTCACGGCGACATGAAAATCTACTTTTTTTTTTATTGTGCTTTGCACATTCAATCTTTTTTGCTTGTTAGTTCTGAAATTATTTAATTTTTTAATTTGTTTTTTCTGTTATAATTTGAAATATTGGCTGCAAAATTCCTCTATATTTGATGCATTTTTCATTAAAGGCACATAACTCCTAAACTAATCGACAAAAGTGCCTAAAAATTAAGCCGTAGATCAAATCGGAAGCATATTTTCATAATCCGTCGAGAAAATTACAATAACTGTTGTCGTTTTGAAGACACAGCCATCCAAACTGTCGGAAACTTCAACGCCCATAACTAACGCGTCACTCTGATCGCTTCCCGATCGATTTCCATCAATCGCACGGCGCTCATTACTATATTAAAATTAAATACACATACGAATTATATTATATATATAGTTATAACGCGCCAAAGTAAATAAATGCAAAATTTTAATATTGCAAAGAAAAAAATTTCAAAAATTTATAACGAGTCAACTAGTCACTTTCCAAATTTGAAATTCCTACGGATAATACAAAATTAGTCATATTTTAATTATACGTTTAGGGTATATCAATAAAAAGAACNAAGAGATTATGAAAATATACGTATTTATTGCTATATTATATAAACATATATTATAAATATGAACTTTCTGTCAACTTTATCCACTATAAAAAATTATAATTGTGTAATCGTTTATTGTTAAATTCTAATTGGGCGATGACAAAGTTTGGGTTCACTTTCACGCGGACAATTGCGCCTCGGAAAGTTTTTCGTGGGTTTTTGTCGGTGACTCAATGTCAAAGTGACTCAATGCGAGCGCC
>JAODGE020010900.1:0-12094 GCA_027574965.2 Ecitophya simulans
CTAGGACGCGACGTTATTCGCATTTATTCGCGCGGCATCTTCGCTTAGAATCGATGGCGAGCCGCGAGAACCGGACGAAAACAAACCGACACCATCTTTAACATTGACGCGATCAACGCAGAGGTCGTTTGACCGAACTCGTCCGAAGTGGCGTTTCGGCCACCTTCGTTCGCTTACATCAGTTTGAATTTCTAACTCTATTAAGCACTCAAAAACACTGAATAACACACAAACACACATCAACAGTTACTAAAATGCAATAAAAACTAGTTAATATTAATAATATATTTAATTGTACGTTGATTTTTGTTTTTGTTTAAATAAAAATTGATGTGCGCGATGTGCGCATGCGCGTGTAGCAATGCAGTGGCTGCGCGAGTTGCAGATGTCGCTCCAGTCGCAAGCGTGCTCGGCGTCCGGTGCTGTCGTTCGGTTTGTGTTTGTGCGCGGACGTTGCGGGACGTTGGCGGCGGCGGCGGCGGCGATTAATCAGCGCGAAAGGGACACACGCTCGACGCGCCACGATGGGACGGTCGCGTTCGCGCAGCAAAACGCCCCGAAAACACCACAAGAGCAAACATCACAAGCGGAGCAAGTCGCGCGACCGCGATCGGTCCGAGCGGAGCGCGAGCAAATCGTACAAAAACGAGAAGTCGAAGGAGCGAAGCAGCAAATCGCGGTGCGTATCACTATCACGAGACATGCCGAGCCGTCCCGACACCCGTTCGCAGCGTGTTTACATTCATAACGCCCATAACCTTCAAAAACGTTATTACACATATGTTATTTTGCGCTAACATGTTTGTAGAAAACGATCGCATTCGGCGTCCTCCAACTCGAGCACCGACGGTTCGGTGGACCTCGCGCGCTCGAAGCACAAGAAGTCGTCGCGGACGCGCACGAAGATGGACGAAGTCGAGCGCCTCGCCGAAATGGAGCGGCAGCGGCGCCAGCGCGAGGCCGAGCAGCGGCTGGTCGAGGAGGAGACGGCGAAGCGCATCGAGGAGCTCGTCACCCGGCGCGTCGAGGAGGAGCTCGAGAAGCGCAAGGAAGAGATCGAGGGCGAGGTGGCGAAGCGCGTCGAGGAGGCCAAGCGCATCATGGAGGCGCAGATGATGGAGGAGATGGAGCGCCGCAAGGAGCGCCAGCTCCAGGAAGAGAAGCATCGCGAGGTGAGCGCACCGCCGCGCGCGCACGCCTGCGTTCACCAACAATTTGCAGACGCTGTGTGTGCAAACGTTGCGAAATGCTGCGTCTCGCTCGCATATACATCATGTTCGTCTTTACTTTGATTTTACAGCCGACAAATTGTTGCACGCTCGCGTACTCTTGTCCATGCTTAACCCTAGAGTGGGCGCGCGCGTGCGCCGATCGAAATTTTTGCAGACGGCGCTCGCTGTAGGGTTAGAATAAAGTCGCTCCGAGTTTTGCTGGCGGTAAACGCGCCCAAAAATAAGACTTACAAAAAAAAAGGTAACTCTCGTACCGTGCTTGTTGCTAAACAAACTCGCACAGACATGACAGGGGAGATGCGATGCGATGTGGCGGTGAATGACATTGCTCAAGAGTAGAGATTTAAGATCACTGCTTGTGTTGTTCGGAGAAGGATGTGCCCGGCCCCCCGCGCCATTCAGGTATTATCCACCTTTTATATTTTATTTTACTTTCTTTTTTCATTTACTATTGAATATATTATATATATACATATATACGTATATACATATATATTTAATATGTATATATATACATATATATTATTACATTAATTTGAGATAAATGCGCGTTGTGCGCGTGTTTGTTGCAGAATTGATTGTTATTTTTTTTCGATTATTATTATTTGATAAGACATTTTTGTATAACCGATGTGTTTTCTCACCGAGATTTACGTACGAGCAGATGTGCGAAGCTCAGTGACAAAATGGCTGGCCCCGTGCGCATGCGCAATTCCGAGCGACGTTTCGCGCAAGGTCTGACTGACTGCGGGGCGTGAGTGTGCGAATGCGTGTGCGATGCGCGTGTGCGGCAGGGGAGCGGGCCAGCCATTTTCCCACGTCCATTCGCCGCCTCACGCTCCGACTGTTTATAGGAGGAAGAGCGGCGGAAGCGCGAGGAGCTGGAGCAAATCATGGCCGAGAATAATAGGAAAATCGAGGAGGCGCAGCGAAAGCTCGTGAGTATCGACGAGCGCCGTTGCGCGCACGCACGTTGACGTGTGTTTCTTGCGTCCGCAGGCCGAAGAGCGATTGGCGATGGTGGAGGAGCAGCGCAAGATGGAGGAGGAGCGCCAGCGCATGCGCAAGGAGCAGGAGAAGCGCGTCAAGGAGGAGCAGAAAAAGATTCTCGGCAAGAACAATTCGCGTCCGAAGCTCTCCTTCTCGCTGAAGCCGGTGCTCTAGTGTTGGCTGTGCGCGAGCGAGAGACATTACTTTGCAAATAACTCGACTAGTCGACGACGAACGACGCTCATGTGTACATACTCCCCCGTTTCCATCTCCTGCGCTAAGTTCGTTTCGCGCGTCGGTCGGATGCGACATGCTTTAATGACGTATCTTTTCGTAAATGTAGTTACATTTTCAATTCCATTAAATTCGTTTTATAGGGACTAAGATGCGCGTCTGACGTCAAACGCCTTTGCCGCGCGCGCGCTCCAACATCAATTCGAACTTGGTCGGTTTCTGCGAACAGTCGCATCGGTTAAGCAGCGGCATTTCGGCGCATCATTTCGTACTCACCTTCGGTTGGGCTTTGCGCGGCGTCGCGACCTTCGCCGGCGGCGTCGCGAACTTGATCGACGACACCATCTTCATCACGTTGCTCACGGCCTTGCCGTCGGCCTTCCTGCTGAGCGTCGTCAGCGCCTGCGTGATCACGCGACTGCTGCTCCGCAGCGTCGAGTCGGACGCCTTGCGCACGTTCAGCAGCTGCGGCGGCGCGTCGACGACGGCGACGCTCTCCGTCGACTCGAACTTGCCGAGGTCCTGCTTGAAGATCTCCTGGATCTCCTCCATGTTGCTCTGTATCTGCTGCATGTCCTTGCAGTACTTGAACGTCTCCTCGGTGCTCGCGCCGCTCTTGCTGCCGCCGCTGCCGGTGGTGGTGGCGTCGCGGCGCCGATTGCGCTCGCGCTCGATGATGGCGAGCAGCTGGCGGAGCGTCTTCTTCATCTCGTTGCTGACGTAGCGCATGTAGTCGGCCGTGGTGATGACGTTGAGGCTGTCGCTGGACGCGCCCGGCGCGACGTCCACGGCCTTGGGCGTGTCCTCCGGCCGCATGAAGTAGTCGTTGCCGACGGGCCGGCCCTCCAGCCGGAGGACGAGCGCGTCCGACGGCGGCGTCGTCGCCTTCTCCTTGTAGATCAGCTCGAAGTTGCCGGTGGGCGCGCGCACGTTGCGCGAATTGTCGACGACGACTGGAAACATACTAAGTTACAGTCGGAAAGGCGTCGCGACGCGATTACCTTTGATGACGTCCTCCAACACCATCGGGCACAGCTTGCCCGTGACGGCCGTGCTCGGATTCAGCGCCGGCTTCGAGTTCACCTCGATCAGCCACGGCTGGAAGTTCTCCGTGATCATGAAGTCGGCGCCGTGCAGTTCGAACGCCTTCGGCGCGCGGTATATCTGCTCCTGGTTGGTGAGGATCGCCGCGATGATGCACTCCTTCATGCCGGGATAGATGATCTGCTCGAACGCGTTCGGATGGCCGATATTGTTGAGGTAGTTCTTCAAGTCCGACAGGAACCACATGTTGTGATAGGGCAGGCACATGTCGCGGTTGCCGTTGTGGTACTTGCTCTGGACGGAGTTGTTCGTCAGATGGATGCTCTCGTGCAGCTTGCGCAGGTTGTACGTTTGCGAGCTGAACCGTACGTAGCACTCTCTACGCGCAAACAACGCACATTATCATCGCCGGTCTTTTTCAGCGCAGCGAAAACTTACTTGTATATCCATATCGTGATCGGCTCCGTGGAGCTGATGAGGAACCACTGCCGGATGTCGAACTTGGTGTTGTAGATCAGCAGCGGGCGCTCGATGTACTTTTGTATCACGTAGCTGTTCGTCTTGTTCTCCTTGATCACCTTCAGGACGTACGAGAGCGTGCGGCAGAAGTGTATGCCCAGGCCGCGCGAGCCGTAGCTGGGCTTCAGTATCCAGATGTTCATGTGGCCGTCCATGTCCATGCACGGCTCGACGTCCTTGAGCTTCGCCAGCATCGTGCGCGACTTGTGCACGAGCGACATCTCGCTCTCGAGCCCGCTCTGCTTGAAGTGGTTGCCGACGTGCACGGCCTTGTAGAAGTGGTCGAGGAACGTCTGCCACTCCTTGTCCGTCGCGTACGGTATCTCCACGTCGATGTCCTCGTGCTTCAAACGACGCGCGTAGTTGGCGCACTCGCGCAGCGCGAAGTGGAAGTAGGAGAGGGGCATCTTGCCGCTGATCGAGATCAGCTTCGCCACCTGCGACTCGTGCGTGACGACGATCCACTTGAGCAGCGACATCGCCGCGGTGATCTTGAAGTCCTGGATGAACTCGTCCGGATCGCCGGCGTTCGTCAGGCAGTACGAGCGCGGCACGCGCAGCGCCGACACGCCCGGCTGGTTGTACCAGTAGGCGACCTTGGCGCTCTCGCACAGGCCCTGCTTGTTCGCGTAGTTGAAGCGCGTCTTGTTGATGTAGTTGATGTACGTGTCCCGGAGGTTCTCGTGGTTGTTGCGGTACGTGTCGCGGTTGAGGTCCCAGTAGAACGCCACCGGCGCCGAGCCGACCATCTTGGACATGATGATCTTGCGATAGAGGTGCGCCAGTTCCTTGTCCTTGAGGCCCAGCGACAGCTCGGGGATCGAGAGCGATTGCAGACGGCGGAAGAGGGCGACGTCGACGTTGGGCGGGACGTAGTTGGCGTGCATCTTCTCCACCCAGCCGCGCAGCAGCAGCGCCTGTCGGATCGAGTAGTAATTGCCGGCGATCGTGAACGTCCGGCGATACTTCACGGCCTGGTCGACCTTCTCGCGCAGCAGGCGGATGTCCTCCCGGAGCGGATACGACGGAGCGAAGACCTTCTCCAGCTGGTGGCTCACCATCTTCGCCTTCGACGACGTGCAGATTTGGAGCGGATTGCCGGTGACGTTGGCGAGCGCCTCCAGGTTGTACCTCGACCGCGACGCGTCCCTGGCGAGCTTGCCCTTGTGCGTCGCCGTCGTCGGCGCGAGCTTCTCCACGAGAGCGACGTTCGCCTTGAGGCGCGACGCCGTCGTCACCGACGGCCACTTCGGCGTCTTCTCCACGGACGCCGCGCTGCGCAGCCGCTTCGGCTGGTACATGCTCTTCAGCGTCTGCGAGTGCTTCAGCATGATGTCGTCCAGCTTGGAGCGGATCGCCTGCGAGCGCATCGCCCAGTTCGTCGGGCCGTTGTTCGGGCTCGGCGCGACCGCCTTCACCGACGCCTTCGACGGCCGGGAGTGCTCGATCTTGTCGTACTCCATCTTGAGCGTGTCGAGGATGTTCGCCAGATTGCCGCGCGCGCCGCGCACGCCGACGATCTTCTCGTCGTCGGCGTGCTTCTGCACGCGATACTCGGGCAGGTTGTAGATGGGCGTCTTGGCGCTCTGGTGCGACTGCTTCGAGGCGGTCGACGCCTTCCGTCTGACCTTCCGCTTCGAGATCGTCAGCGTCGAGCTGGGGCGCTCTTTGACGGTCGCGGCCGTCGGTGCGTTGGATCGCTTCATAATTTCGAATTCGATGGCGGGCCGGGATCAATTCATGATTGTTTAATGATGATCTTGCACTGAGAATTTCGAGCTGGATGTTTTCAGCGTGGGGCGAAGTGACGAACTACGTGATGTGACAACCAAGCGATTGACAACGACATAACGACTAGAAATTGTAGCGCACTTAAACGTTTAGGGGCGCAAAGTCAAAGTCAAGTGTGCGGTCGCATCGAACGCGTCCGAAGCCCTTCCCGACAGTCAACAACGCATCACACTCCTTCGCATCTTTCGTGCTACAAGTGGCCAAGATCGGTTGCGAATGTAAATCGTGTTTATTAAAAGTGTCGCACATGCGTCCCCCCAGGTCCATACTCACGCGCCGCGCGGCGTTAGCGTCGGTTGCGCGCGTGCCCACCCCGCGCACCGCCGTTGCCGCTGCCCGTCGACAGCGCGACGTACGCCGCGCCGCTGCGATTGGTGGCGTCCTGCAGCTTGCGCTTCGCCGGCTGCTGCGAGAAGAAGTGCGTGAGCGGCGCGCGCGCGCTTCGGCTCCTCTCACCTGCGACGCGCGTCCGGCCGGCTTGCACCGCCTTTTGCCGAGCGCTAGCTTCACGGGCTGCGCCACTTCGACGCCGTCGTCGTTCGGCTCGCTCTCGTCGAGCGAATGTCCGGACCTCTGCAGCTCCTCCATGAGGTCGGCGATGACGGGCCCGTTGTACGGCCCGCCGCCGCCGCCGCCACCGCCGCCACCCGCGTCCGTCGCAGGTCGCGCGCCCGCCGCGAACGGCGCGCTCAATCTCGAATTCTTCTTCGGCACGCACGCACGTTTACAGCCGTCGTTCTCCTTGTCGCGGCGGCACTTGCCGCGCCTGAAGATGCGCCTGCCGCGCACGCTCAGACTCATGCCGAGGTACGCCGGCGGGCGGGGGAACGTCTGCCGGTAGATGCAGACGAAGCAGCCGGTGTCGCACGTCGGGTCGCGCTTCCTGTCGATCACCACTGAAACAACCCAAAATTTTGAGACGACGGCGGTGACGTCAATCGCGAACAACCTTTGACCAGATCCTCCAAGCACTGCGGACACATGCGCGCCGTGACGCTGGTCGACGACGACAGGTCCGGACTCGAGTTGATCTCCAGCAGCCACGGTTTAAAGTCCTCGGCGAGGATGAAGTCAGCGCCGTACAGCTCGAACGTGTTCGGGCGTCGATCCATCGTGTCCTGGCAGCTCAGCATCGATCCGATGATGCTCTCCTTCATTCCTGCGAAATCCAGAAAAGTATCGATGTATATATATCGAATCGATATATTTTGGAAATATCGTTATCGATATAAAATTAAATAGAAAAAAATATCGATATATCGAAAAATAAAATATCGTCAAAACAAAAATATAATATCGATATATTTCTAAAATACCGTTATCGATATATAACTAATTTTTAAAAAATATCGATATATCGATATATCGCGCTCGATTGTAAATAGCATATGAAAATGTCAAGAAAAGATTCTTTGTGTTCCATTTGGTTAAAAAATATCGACTTTTATACCGTTTCGATAGTCCAAATTAAAATCGATATATCGAAAAATATAATATCGCCTAAAAATATCGTCCAAACAAAAATAAAATATCGATATATCGATATATTTTCGACATCCCTAGCCGACACAGTTACGGCCAACTTACGCGTGCTCCAGCGACGGTTCGCCGCCGGCGAGCAGATCGCTGGTGCCGAGAATGTGCGAGATGCTCAGTTCGGCGCCCTCCTTGGCCGTCGCGTCGCCGACGACGAGGATGGCCTTGAGCACGGCGAGCACGGGCCCGACGTGGATGTTGCGATGCGCCGCCGCCAGCAGGTGGCGGTCGCAGCTGAGGCGCACGCCGAGCGCCGGCCGCGGCGTCAGCGGCGGACTGCCGACCGAGTACAGGCCCGGCTGCGGCCCCTCGGCGGTGCGGAACAGCCGCAGCAGCAGGTGGCACGTCAGCCGCATGCCGCCCTCGGCGGCGCCGCCGCCGCCGTCGAGCGTCTTCACCTTCAGCAGACTCGGGAGCGCCACGCGCCCGACGAAGTCCTCCAGCGAGAAGCAGTGGCGCGCGATCAGCACGCACGTGAACACGGCGAGCGCGTTGTGGATGGACGCGTCCTGAATGTCGAGCTGCTTGTGCAGGTCGGTGTAGTAGCCCGGATGCGACATCGGACAGCAGAGGGCGAGCAGCGCGCCCAGCCATTCGGCCGCCAGCGCGTTGCAGCAGGCGGTCATCTCGGCGCACATGATCGACAGGTCGTTGAGGCGCTCGTTGTCGCTCTCGCGACAGACGTGCACGACGGCGTTGCTCACGAAGGAGTATCTGCGAAAAGGCGACGCTAGAAACCGCTTAGAATTTGCGATGTACGCCGTTTTTGCGAGATTCGCTGAAGACAGGCAAAATCGACGCAATTCGCTCAAAATCGACGAAATTCGCACGAATTGCACGTTTTCTTGAAAACTACAAGCAAGTAGCATTCAAAACGCTAGAACCTGCTTAGAATTTGCGATATACGCCGTTTGTGCCGGCTGGAGTGCGAGATTCGCTGAAGACACGCAAAATCGACGCAATTCGCTCAAAATCGACACAATTCGCTCAAAATCGACGAAATTCGCACGAATTGCACGTTTCCTTGCAAACTACAAGCAAATAGCACTCCAAACACTAGAAACTGCTTAGAATTTGCGATATACGCCGTTTCTATCGGCTGGAGTGCGAGATTCGCTAAAGACACGCAAAATCGACGCAATTCGCTCAAAATGGACGAAATTCGCACGAATTGCACGTTTTCTTGAAAACTACAAGCAAGTAGCACTCAAAACTCTAGAAACTGCTTAGATTCGCTAAAGACACGCAAAATCGACGCAATTCGCTCAAAATCGACGAAATTCGCACGTTTCCTTCTCCAGACATTGGCTACGAACCTGTTGTTGACGTTCTCGCCGAGCTGCCGCACCCACGTGCTCTCCACCTTCCCGCCTCGTCGGGGACTGGAGAAGACCTCCTGCATGAACCCGGCGCTGTACACGTAGCTGCTGCTGGGCGTCGGCTGCAGGGCGGTGTACAGCGCCTGCCTGATCTTCGGATAGGCGTTGCCGAACGGCTCCACCGTGTGCGGCTTCGACTTCAGCAGGCTGCACGACGAATACAGGTCGTACAGGTGCGCCAGGATGCAGCGCTCGGCCGAGGAGCAATCGCCCGGATTCGAGACGTGCTTCACCACGCGGCACAGGCCCTCGAAGACGGCCGACGTTTGCTCCGGCGACACTGCGAATCGCGAATCAATTTCGCGCCGCCTAAAACAACAACAACAACCACTTACGCAACAAGCAGCAGTGATATCGGCGCAGCACGCCGACGACGTACAAGCTGAGGCCGGTCGTGTAGTTCCGCGCCAACACGGAGTTCTTCGCGCACAGCTGCGCCTCGACCTCGGGCAGCTCCTTCAGGATCTGAATGCACACGTCGATCAGCCCGTAGATGTTCAGCGCGAGCTCCATCAGGTCGAACAGGAAGGCGACGTGCTCCTGCACGGGCAGGTAGTTGGAGCCGCCGGCGGCGAACGCGTTCAGCATCTCGACGACGGTGACGCTGCACTGGTACGTGACGACGTGCTGGTCGAAGTGGCTGAGGCTCTGGCACTTCGTCGTCGTCGCCTCGAAGTTGAACTCGTTGCGCGCGTGCTTCTTCACCTTGCCGCCCTCGGCGACGTCGACGCTGAACTTCTTCGAGAACAGCTTGCAGATCTCCTTCGACATCTTCTTGACGCCGTGGCGCGCCTCGTCGCGCAGCTTACCGACGCCGTAGAGCAGCACGTGGCGCTGGTTGCAGTCGTGCTGGCTGCTGTACGGGTCGTCCTGGCTGAGCGGGAAGTGCGTCGTGTAGACGAAGTGGCGCGAGAGCTTCGCCTTCGCGTCGCCGCCGTGCTCGGCCTCCGCGGCGTGCGCGTGATGCTCGTGGTGGTCCTTGGGCGAGTCGGGAACGTCCATCGAGTTCTGCTGGTCCTCCTTGATGTCCTGCAGGATCTTGTCGAGGTCGGCGTCGACCTTGAAGTCGTCGTAGTCCATCTGGTGCGGCTGCTCCTGGAAATCGCGAGTTTGCACGAGAACGACGTCGATTCGCGAGGAGGCGTACCTCTAGCTTCGGATGGAGCAGTTGCGTCTCGGACGCGGCGTCGTCCTGGCCGAGCAGATCGCCGCGCGCGATCAGCGTGCACATGTAGGCGTCGTGCGAGAACACGTCGCGGCGCACCAGCTCGGCGAAGAGGTGCACGAGGTTCGTGAACGCCGCCTTCTTCGGCGCCGTGTCGTCCGGCGCCGGCACCGGCGCGTCGACGTCGAGGAACCGCATCAGCAGGCGCTGAAAGAGCGGCGGTCCGCCGGGCGCGCTCGCGGCGCTGTCCTTGTCGTCGCCGTCCTTCGGCTCCTGCTCGCCGCTGTTGGCGTCCGCCTGCCGGCGGTCGAGCAGCGCGGCGACGGCGAGCGCGCGATGCTCGCCGGCGCGCTCCGGCGACACGGCCCACTCGCACAGCAGCTTCACGACGGCGCACTCGTTCTCGCCGCTGCCGCCGCCGCCGAACACTTTGGCGTACAGCGTGTCCAGCGAGTTCGTCGCGTCCATGCGATCGAAGCGATGCCGGTCGAGCGCGTCGAGCGCGGCGAGCACGCGATTCGTGATCGTGCCCGTCGACGACTGCTGCACCTTGTCCGCGCACCAGCGGCTCTCCGCGCGCTTGCTGCGCTCCCTGACGTCGGCCTCCACCTGCCGCACCTGCTTCCTGTACGCGGCCGCCGCGCAGCGCGTCGGCACCGGCAGCGCCGACGGCGGCACGGGCAGGAAGTCCAGCGGCGACGCGTGCCACACGGTGCCGACGCCGACGCCGCACCACACGAACGCCGTCGGACACTCCAGACAGATCGTCGCGACGATGCAGCTCAGCTGCAGCAGGACGTCGCGATGGTGCGCGCACTGCTGATGCTCCTGCAGCGCGGCGCCGAACGCCGGCGCTTCCTTCTTCTCGTCCTTGTCGCGCTCCGTCTTGATGTTGTCGGGCGACGTCATCGCCAGCGGGTCGCTCGCGCTGCTCAGCATGTGCCCCAACTTCTTGCAACACAAATGCCCCAACCGACGCGACAGCAATTCGGATTGCACGAAATCGTCCAAGTACTGCAGCGCGAGCGGCAGGTACAGCCTGAGGAGGCCGTCGTCGTTGGGCTGGGCGCGCATCTTCTCCAGCAGCTCGATGACCCAGTTGAGGAGCTCCTGCCTGTCGATCAGGCCCTCCTCGCTCATGTACTTCAGCAGCTCGATGCCGTACAGCCAGTAGCGCACGGCTTGCTTCTGGTCGGCCTCGGTGATTTGCGGCGGCGCCGTCGAGCTGGGCGTCGTGTTCATTTGCTTCTCCAGCTGCGAGTAATATTCCTGCAGTTTGGGTATCTGGTCTTTGAGGAATTTCAACAACGTCCCGGTCCACTCTGAAACATTCCGATTAGTCGATGCGTTTGGCTGCTTTGTATGGGTGAATCAAACGCACCGGTCGTGGGATCGGCCAGCTGACGTTTCTTGATCTTCGCCTCGGAGATGGCGACGGCGAACGCCGAGCTGAGCTTGATGAACCAAGTGGCTCTCAACATTGGCACTTGATTGTCGCACAAGTTCGTGAATATCTCTTCCTTCTTGTTGAAAGTCGGCGCCTTTTTGGCCAAATGCATCAGGGGCTTGTTGCCGGCCAGATCTTTGAACCACAAATTGACCGTGCTCTTTGTCTTGCCCGTAACGGGCCAGAAATTGTCCTTCGTGTTGATCTGCTGCCGCTTTCGACCCGAGTCTTGTAATGTGCACAACTCCTCTTTTCTTTGCAGAATTAAATTAAAGAATGACCCGACCTGTGAGCAAACATTCGATTATTCATATTTCATCATATTTACAGTAGTTTATTTTGATTGCGAGAATCACTTTGCTCGGATTGATGTTGCAGTTGCGAGCGGTGCCAAACTCGTCAGTGAGGTGGTTCATCGTCGGAAAGCCATGTTTCACGTTGAGGCTCGTGAGCTCGTCCTCCTTCTGCTTGGGATCCTGGGGGTAGACGTCCGGCGGACCGATCCGCAGCTTCTTCAGCGGCCGCTTTTCGTACGAGTGGTGGGCCGTCATCATCTTGGCGGCTTGCGGCGTTTGCGGCCGCAGGAACGCTCGTCACGATACAGAAACGACAGAACTAGTTGGCGCGCCTCATGTCCACCTAGGACGCGACGTTATTCGCATTTATTCGCGCGGCATCTTCGCTTAGAATCGATGGCGAGCCGCGAGAACCGGACGAAAACAAACCGACACCATCTTTAACATTGACGCGATCAACG
>JAODGE020010950.1:0-20161 GCA_027574965.2 Ecitophya simulans
GGAAAGGGGCATACATGGGAGAAAGCGCAGCGACATCGGAGGTCGGTGCAGCAAACGCAGAGGCACGCATACATAGTCGCGCTGGCTGGGTCACAGCGGCTGCCAGTGACGTTCAAAGCACACACACATACCCCCCGCTATCACTCCGAAGTATTATCCTTTTTTGCTCTGCCAGTGCGCTGTCCACCTGAAGATGGCACATATTTAAAAAAAAACAGTGAAAGCAGGTAAAGAAAACACAGACTACCCTCTCCTTTTACTAGCACAGCGTGTTCTCCACATCATCGCGGCCGTATGCAATTGCAGAGAAGGGGGAAGCTGCTCTAAGAGTGTATATGTGTATGTGCACATGAGTGCGTGCTCACCGTAGGACGAGTAAACTGTATATATAGATAGGTAGTGCTTCTGGCCAGTCGTCCGCCACCAGCACGACACACATTGCGTTAGATATTTAGTAAGTCAGAGTACACTGAATGGTCTTGGAGTAATACCAACGGAAAGCAAAAAGAAACGAATAACAAATGAAAGGATATAACGGCGACTATAAGAGGTTGCGCACATCCCCACATATACGCGGGTGTGCGTGCATTTGAGAAACCGCTCTCCAGTCTGTGCTACCGGGGGTAATCTAAGCAGGCATCTGGGCGCTGGGTGTCCATAGGACCCCCGTCTCTTCCCTACAACCACAGGGCCTTAACGGACAGTGACAATAATAATAAAAAAATACTATGAAACTAAATCGAGTTCAGAAACCTTATATCAAAATAAAGTAACACAGTAACTATCGCAGTCAGGTCAACAGCTATGTAAACATGAACAGATACCTGCTCGTCCATTTATTATAGATACTGAAGGATGAATGGCATTACCGCACGCCAACAGTATCAGGTAAACTAAATGGGGTGCAGGGTTTTTCATGACTGAAGCACATGCCATTGAGGGTTTATGTCCTCCTGGGGTTACGATGAGCTATCAATGCTAAAAAGTGTAGTCTCTTAAGCCAAACACATAGCCGATGTGGCAGTTGCTGGACAGACAAATCTAATATTCAGTTGACACTGAATACTATCACAGCATGAACTGCCGACATCACACTGTAACAGTAAAAAAAAAACACTCACTTATGAAAATGCCCATAGATAACAGCACGCGGCATTCTATGAAATGGAACTGCGGCGCTGTACAGATGGAAGCGCACTCCCTTTAACTCGACAGCACAGGCAAAGTACATGAACTCAATTAATGGGATGGGGGGAGGCAGTTCATACTCTGATCAATTCAAAAAAAAACTTTGCTTCTCATTGTCTCACTGACATATCAGATGGCATAACCAGCTATGCACACAAAAGAAACCTAAGCCAAAGATATAGCAGCAGCAAGCAGTACTGTCACAGTGACCACTCCGGCTGACATGGACTCCACAATCCCGACAGCACTGTCGCTTAATTCGCTGTTCATCGAAGTAGTAACGGTGGGAGCACTGGTTGGAGCACAACGGCCGGTAGCAAGCGCCTTGTACGCCTCCACTCCAAATACATCCTCCTTATCGAGCGCCGCATTTCCCCTCCACGACGCAGGCAAGCAACCGTCAAAAGTGCTCCCGATGAGCGATACCTCTTTTAGGTTAGGGATCTCGGCCCACAACGCTGGGAGAGGGCCGCCAATGTCAATGTTGTCCGTGATCCTAACGTACTCCAGCTTCGAAGCTGCACCCCACGCAGGAAGTGCTCCACTTGCTGTTGTGTTAACGATCGTAAGAAATGTCAGCGCCGGCATCGCGCCCCACTCCGCAGGAATGGTGCTACTCAAGCTGATATTAATGAACACGATATTTTTGAGCGTCGTAATCTCTGCCCAGCTCGTGGGGAAGGCCCCTGTAAGTGCGGGAATTACTTGAAAGGCAATATCTGTCACAGCGAGCCCATGCGCCACTGCAGGGTCCAATGTGTCCTCCAAAGTTGGAGAGTCACTAACATCCTCTGCATATACCTCAATTTCTATAATTCGGCCATTCTCCTCTGGTGTGCACACCACAGAGTCCCATTTGCAGTAGTCGGGATCGGTCCACGCGGAGGGGTGGAGGGTGTCCTTCAAATATTGCATAAAGGTGGCATCGTTAGAATCGGAGGTCTGTGCGCTCACAAGTAATGTGGCCAGCAGAACCAGCCCTAGTGAGACCAGTGGCACCCGAGCGTGCATGTAGGTCATTTGCACCCGCGGAGCTAAAGGGAGAAAAGAAAAGAGAGTCCTTAGATGAGTGTGGCTTGTATTTTCAGTTCGCTTATTCCACTGCTACACTGTTGTGAGGGCAATTTAGTAAATGGAAAGTAATAGGTGCTACAGCACGATGGAAGGTTCGTGAGTGAGGTGGATCGGTAATTCACTTGTGGCTGCTGCTTATGTGCACAGAAACGATTACATGCAAAAGCAGTGAAACGTTACTTATCATTGTTTCTTTTTTTTTCAGATAAAGTGAAGTTGAAATCGTTATGTGTGATTGTACGGGCTCTTGTTTCACCTCGGAGCAGAGACCTTGCTCCTCAGCCGAGCTCACTATAAGATTCATAGGATTTTAAACTCCGTGGGACCTGACCCTACCCGCTCGCGACTGAATACCTATTTTTGTGTTTTCTCCTTCGGTACACTGTCGGCGCGCACGTCATTTAGCTGGCTGTCCAGTAGTGCCTCATCCAATAACTCTTCCTGCGTCATGTACGCAGAGAGCACTGAATCCAGAACATCCTCCTCCCTCACCTCCTTTGTTGCTTTAGCTGTGCTCTGCTGCACCCTCTGCCGTTTTGAAGTAGCAGCAGCGTGTGTCTTTTCGATAGAACTGTTTGTAGATGGACTGCCCGTATTCGCCTTGCTGGATGTTTGTAGAGTTAATCCAGCAGGCACCTCGTCCGTATCCTGAGGTTTTCTTGCTGGCTCATGGGTGTCAATATCGAGGAGTGCGTCAGAGAGCAACTGCTCGTCTGTAAAGAATGCATTGAGAGCGCTATCGAGTGTCATATCGACGCTTGGCGCAGAACTAGGGGCCTGCACCTTGGAAGTGGCAGATTTCTGAGCCGATGATTCACTGCCAACTTGGAGGGCTGCTTGGCCTGCAGGATGAGGAGGAGTAGACGCAGAGGCAGCGGGTGCTTTCGGTCCATCTTGTTTAGAGACGGTTGTACCACTACGTATAGCAAGACGAGAGCGCCCTGCCAAAAATATTTTCATCAGCCTCGGCAGCTGCTGCACCCCTATGCCCACTGCCACTGAGAGTACAACGCACAGTGCTAGCTCAACTACAACTTGCACAACTGACGACTCGCCAGTACTGGCATTTATTACCATATAAAAGTCCATGATATCGGACGTAGATGCCTTGTTCTCTTTGGAAACTATGGAAAGGAAATAATCGCTCATACAGTTGTGATATAGAGAGATAGGTAGGCTCAATGAGTGGGAAACGAACATATGCTACTTGTGCCAGGGACTAGATGTTGATGCTATGGAGTACACCTCTGAGAGCCCGTATCGGAGAGTCCCCCCCCCCCGTGTGAGGCCCTCCCTCCCAGGGCTATTATGGCGGCTGGACTTGTTTATTTTTTACTGTCGGTTCTACGATAGAATATATATATATATATATACATTTTATTCTGTGGGGTGAATGGGTCAACCACATGGCGATACTTCGCACAAGTACGCGCTGTCATGATCTCTCCTAGTGGGATAACGAGAGACCATCTAACAGCCGTACGACGGTCTCCCTAAACGACGAGGTGGATTTGTGTTTAGATGTGTAATCTTTTCTTGTGTTTTGAGGAAGGACGAGACGATCAAAAGCACCACCTTTCCCAGTCATTTGTATGATTACGTGTGTTTGAACACACAAAATGTAAATACGTGTGTTGCCCATACTTAAATATATATATACATATATAGCGATAGCATCCCTCGTTCCACTGTGCAAGCAAAACTCATATGAATGGAGAGGGGTGGGTGGGTGGGGGTAAACAGAAGCTATATATATATATTTTTTTTTTGAAGCCGCCGCTGCTACTCTGCTGTCTATTGCATCTGCAAGAGCCAATGACGAAGGCGAAGGAGAAGGATGTGTGGGGAGGGAGGGGGGTAGAAACAACGTGTGTCTGGGGTTGACTGCCAATTGAGAATCTGGAACACTAGAGGTGAGTGGGTGACGTTACTCTTTCCTTTTTCAGTTGAGCAAAGCGCGGCAGCCCATCCTCAAAGGGTACTGGAGGCTCTCCCTGGATGAGGGGAAGAGCATAGTCCATAAAGTCCTGAGTAAGGCCCTTGTTCCCAGGCAGAATCCAGGAGGCGGGAATGGTCTTGACAGCGTTGGCGGAGGCGCTGACATCCACCAGAGTGTATGATGCCTTATACGGCCCCAATGTTGGACGTGCGATGGCTGCCATCTTATCTGTATAGCCCTCGCAGGCGCTCCGAACAGCAAAGCGCCCCACTTCAAATGCCTCTGTCACGTCGGCGCCGCTTTCACTGAAGGCTGCGCAGCGCTGCAGTATGTTCAGCTCCACGCTACGTGTCTTGATACCCGGAAGTGCCTCCTTCACGAGAGACTCGAGCGCCGAGGCGAGGCCGCCAAGCCGTGCGTGACCAAACTTGTCGTGTGCAAGTGCGGGTTGGGAAGACAGCAGCTTGCCATTGGCCAGACGCAGGCCCTCACTTGCAACGATAAAGCAGGAGCCCTTGTTTTGCTTCACTTCTGCAGCAACTTGGGAAACAAAACTTACTGGATCGAACACCTGCTCTGGGAGGTAAATGAGGTCAGGCCCGCAGCCCTTAATGCTGCCAAGGGCACTGGCGGCGGTGAGCCAACCCGCGTCACGGCCCATCACCTCCACCACGGTCACCTGCCCTTTCCTGTACACTCCCGCGTCGAGGATCATGCTCATGACGCTGGTCGCCACAAACTTGGCAGCGCTGCCGTATCCGGGGCAGTGGTCAGTGCCGACGAGGTCGTTGTCGACCGTTTTGGGGATGCCAATGACATTGCATGCGTAGCCATTCTTTAGCAGATACTTGCTGACCTTGTTGCAGGTGTCCATGCTGTCATTCCCGCCATTGTAAAAGAAGTAGCGAATGTTGTACTTCTTGAAAACCTCCATAACACGACGCGGGTCGTCCTCGTTATCGATTTTGTACCGCACAGAGCCGAGAGCAGAGGCAGGTGTGTATTTCAGCAGCTCAATTTCGCTGCACTCCTCCTTAGACATGTCAAAGAAGTTCTCTTGTAAAATACCCTCAATGCCATATGCGGCCCCGTACACCTTGGTTATGTTCTTTTGCTGCAACGCCTCTGTAAAGACACCAGCAGCGCTCGCATTGATGACAGATGTTGGGCCACCAGACTGCCCAAACACACACGCACCTACAAGATCCTTCATGGCGTCTACTAGGTGTGCGTCCGCTTGCGTACGTGTGTGGTAAAAAAAAAGGCAAAACCTAACGAATGAATAAGGAAAAATGTGTGGAATTTACGGTTGTGATACTGTCAGCAGCATCACAAATGAAATTAAACAAGCACAGACAAAACAGTATTTTGTAAGGGCAGGAGTTATTCCCTCCCTTCCACAAGTGGGATTGGCGATAATGGGACAGAGGAAATGCATCAGAGATGACAAGTCGCCGCCTGCCGTCTGGTTTCAACGGCACAGGAAAGGAAGACAAAGAAGAAATGTGCGGTAACAATTCCAACGACTCCAAGTTACTCAGTGTGGTAGTGAATCCACCAAGTCTGCTGAAATCACTATACTCATAAGATGACGGTTATGTCATGGTCACTCCACATATGTGCCTCGATTATTTGTTGGAAACCCAAAACAGAGAATCCAAGTATAAAGGTAAAAGACACGGTTAAGGCAGAATTGTAATTGTTTGTGCTCATAGTTTTGATAAGGTGCCTTATTTGTGAGTGATGTTTCCCTTATTTTCTTTGTTCTCATTGCATGTGTTGCGCCGAGCGTGTGTTAGTGGTAGTTGTCATGGATCGTGCGTAGTTGTTGCTGTTGTTGGTGCCGTTGGGATGCTTATCATCACGACCTAACGTCCCCCAACGAAGTTACGATAATTAGATATATTTTTGTTGTTGTATGAGACACAGTAAATATAAATTGAGATGACGTTCGGAGGACTACGGATTGGCACAATTGTCAATGTGTCAGCGGTGTCCAATAGGAAGGGAAACAACAATAACAAATACATCATCGCGTACACACACAGTCGCGGTCAGAGACGCTACACAAATGGCTTCAGGACCGACACTAATGCCCTCGCGTGGGGATCAGAGTCGTTCAAGCATGGAACATAGAGAAAATCACTTCCTCCGTGCTGCAGGAAGATCTCCTGGGCTTCATCCCTTATTTCATGCAGGGTTTCAAGACAATCGGCAGAAAATCCAGGTGCTGCAATAACGCAGGTTTTGACGACGCGAGTAGCATACTGATGGTCCCCGAGCTGGTCTGCGAATGCCGCCTTTACACCCTTGCCATTCAATGGTGCGTCCGCAGCCGCTGGTAGAGCCTGCATGGCATCCGTCAGAAAAGGTTCAAGCCAAGCACTGCTGCCAAAGCGTGACTGGTACACCTGCAAGATAATAGAGGACGCATCCGTGCCAAGCGACGCCTCCAAGCGCGACGCGAGACCTCTGGTGGTGAGTGAGCAGCGATTGTTGTAGTCGTCGCCTTCCTCAACGTAGCGTTGTGGGATGCTGTGATACGTGAGGACGATAGCCAGCTCCCCATTGAGACCCTTTATGAGCGCACCCCACTCCGCTGCGGTTTTAGGGCCACCAAAGTGCTTCTCCATGCGCCGCACAATGCTCCACGCCACGCAGTCCAAGTAGGCAGGGCTCTCCGCGTAGTCGCGTATGAAGTGAAGAGATGGAATGAACCGGCAACGAGGGTTCCCATAAAACTGAAACACATCATCGAAGACCCCGGCGACTGTAGTCGACGAGTAATGTGGAAAGAGTGGGAGAATGACAACGTTGGTTAAGTTCTTGTACTGTGAGTGGGCACTCTGAAGTGCCTCCTTGATAGTGCGCCCGGCGCCGCGGCAGTGCATGGCAGCTGTCACCACAACCCGCGATTCAGGGGGGTACTGTGCCTGCATCTTCGCCGCAAGTCTCTCTGTGTAGTACAGCAGTGGAGACCCTTTGTACTGCACGTCTGTGAGAGTGTCGTAGCTCTCTTTAGGCAGTTGGATCCAAATGTCGCTATACAGTTTGGACAGGCTGGATGGGCGGAAGGGTAGAATCAAACCATAAAGAATTGGATACCATAGCAGCGGGTGTAGGTCAATGACGCGGCGGTCGGTTAAGAAGCCACGTAGAAACCCTCGAATAGAAGACGGCAGCGGTGTCTCGGGGGTGCCAAGGTTGCATACTAGCACTAAGGTGGTTCCCTGAGTCGACATCTGTTCTTTTCTTTTTCTTCTTTCGAGTGATCGCTATTTGCGGGTATGAATGGAACAACAAAAACACACTGCCTAAAGATAGGATGAAAAGTGCAGAATGACAAGGAGGGAAAGAAACAGAGAACTAACTTAGCACCGTGTAGCAATGTCACTCTGTAAATATAGGTGCATTGGCCGACACACTAATGTAGCAGCTCTAGACGCACGTGTGGACATACAAAGTGCATCCAGGTAAGCGTTTTATGTACTGATCAAGGCAGTCCTGAGCTCCACCCACCCCTCCGAAGCACTTGAAGATCAAATGAAAACTATTTAACGGCAGTCAGTGACAACTTTCGCTTCACACTAGCACCATCGTTCATGTATTGTGCTTTTTCTTTTCCCCCCATTCATATCCCAAAGAACGTCAGTCTATAAATATATATATTGGGTGGGTATCGTTAAAGGGAATGTCGTTCATTTTCATTTTTTTGTTTTCCTGGCGCCCTTAAGTGTTATGATGCGGTTGTTTTCTTTTTTCTCTTTTTTCTCTCCATGAACGATATTTCCCTTGCTTGCTTGGGCGTTCAATACGATTAAGTCTTGGTCATGAATAAGCTCCATGTCTCAGATCTACTTTCCCAGCTTCTTAAGGGGTTCGTATTACGTGCGTCAGCGCTTACCTAGTAGAGTAAGCCTCTTGTTTTCTCTCGTAACATCGGCAATTATCTCGTCCGCCATACATAAACAAATATATATATATATATATATAAAGAGAGGTTGACGTTATACAGCCCCTCCCCCGATAGCATAAAAAAAAGAGGCAAAGAACTGCTGAACTTCTGCCACTATCGACTCCCAAAAAAACGAACGTGTAAACTCACTTTTAAAAAAATGAAACATAGATGAATGTCAATGGATCTGAGATTCAAAAGGAAAAAAAACTTACAAAAGATACGATACGTCCGAGCATACAGATGGTGTCGTCTGGAAAGGCGCATACTCGTGTTATCAGCGCGGCCCACTTTTAAGCACTACTCGGCAGAGCGACACGTGGAAGTACATCACCAAAACCACACAAACAGCACCACCTGATTGCTACAGCCAATGACATTTCTCTAAAACATATGCAGTAACAGAAAAAAAAACACAAGGAACTGCACAGCTTGCTTTAATAATGTTATATATAAATATATCCTAAAACCTGCATCAAAACTGCCCCTTGTGCAGGAGCGTATCTGCTGTTGCAGCTTTTCTTTTCGGGGATGTGTCACGGGATACTCGAGGGATGCTCCCAGTGTATAACTTCATACTGATCAGCGTATGCACTCAATGCTGTGAATGATGTGCCGGTGTGCTGGAAGTCTGCTGTGTTGTCTTTTTGTGTGTATGAGGCTGACGCCAAGTGAGGTTCCGTGGTGGATTACGTCGTAACACAGCAGCACATGAGAGTCCGAGTACAATGCAGTCGACCGCTTAAAATATATTCATTTTTATATATAAGTTCTAACTTGCTTAGACGCCCAGCGCAGATGCCGCCACCTCTGGCAGAACTCTCTTTGGTGCCTTCTGCTCGACTGTCAAGGGGTTCTGGACAGAAAACACAGAGAGGATGGACAAAAGAGAGCGAGAACGAGGTTAGCATACTCTTAATATATGTTGAGTAATCGCATCTCTACGCATTCAGCCCTTTACTTCGCAAAGCTCAGTTAAGTACTCAGTCCTCATTCTTTACATACGTACAATGCCCTCCCATTTACTAACAACTGAAATGCAAAACACGATACACATAGAGTGGTGAGTGTGCCTCCAGAAGTATAATAAATGAAGGAGGCAGAAGGAAACAGAGAGAGAGAGACGGAGGGCGCGCACGGGGGTGCGTCACGGAGCTACGACATGAACATCAGTATGGCCGAAATGATCTGGAGACCAAACGACACGACCATGAAGGCGAACCCAGGGGCAAGCTTGAAGGAGGTCTTGAACTTTGGCGCAGCGCACGTGGAGTTCTGATACAGTCCCGCAACAACTGCCCACGGCACGGCCGACGTGATCACTCCAGCGAGGATGAACAGCCCCGGGTAGATCCTCGCGTCTGTGTACTTGCACACGTACGCGAAGAGAATCAGGATGGTGATACACATGATGCCAATAGAGATAATGCCGAGAGCGGAGCCAGCCTTCATCGTAGCCTCAAAGACACCGCATGTCCGCCAGAAAAGGTCGTGGGTGGCGTGCGCATGGGAACCACCGCACTTCTTAGAGCCCCAGAGAGAGTAGCACAGCCCACCCTTCACACGTGGCTCGAATACATCGTACGGGACGCCTAGAGCCATAAAGAACAGGCACAAAAACTGCAGGACGAGCACGATAAAGCCCCCGATCTGGCCGAGTGGGCCGTAAGTCCTTTCCTTCTTTGCGGCAGCCATTATTCTGTTAGTGCGGTTGTTTAGTACAGGTAGATTGGAAAAACGAAAAAGATGTTTCTTTTCTCCTCGCTGGTGCTCGCTGAATCGTGTGGTTCTGAGAGAGCGATGGGGTGTTATGCGTGACGGAAAGCTATTTATAAAAGAAAAAGAAGCACAAACTTATATCTGCGAGCCAAGTACAGATATAGAGAGGTACGTACAAAAAAAACAGAGAGACATGTAGAGGGGGTGGGTGAGCGAGCATTAGAAATAGAAGAGCAAGATCAGCGCCACAAGAAGCGCATTCTGGAAGGAGGATTGAAGGGAGGTACCGAACAGCAATCGGGGGAGGGGATAATACATAAGTGCGGACATGCCAAATTTCTCTCGCGCAAAACATAGAGAGAGGGACACAGTTGTTGTGAAGATTCTACACGCCATTCTCTACATATTAGGTCATGTGCTCAATGCTCAATGGGTATCCCATGTGAGAATTACCGTAGCCTCGCTACTGGTGCGTCAAATAGCTTGTTTCGTTTATTCGTCCATGCCGAACAAAAGAACGTCCCGGATTTTCTTTAGCTCCGCAATCGCCTGCACGTACCCCTCGTTAACTGAGTCCTGCTGATTTGCAGTCTGTGGCTCGGTATTATCTAGAAACCACTTCCTCTCCAATCGATCAATTACCGAGGCGAGTCGCTCACCTTGTCGAATTAGGATGCTCTGGGTGCCCATGCCAGCTGCCGCACCGGAGACCACGGCGCCACTTTGATCCACCAAGAATGAGCACAATGGTGACTGGCACCGCATGGCAGCACGCACAATCAGCGCCTCAACAGATTCCACAGAGGGGTACCTCATTAATGTTTGCATTGAATCCGTGTAGCTCAGCATAAGCACGTCACGAACATGAATCAGCATTACGACTGCCATGTGTGGAATGATGCTGTTGTCGAGTGAGCAAGATGCGGTACCATTCTGTCTGTGCAAAAACGACTCCGAAAATATGGCGTCCCATAGAGTCATCACCTGCGGTATCGTAAACTCACGCATGAACAACAGGCGAAGCCATCGAAGAAGATAGGAGGTGCTATGCACGTCGTACTCTACTGTCAATCGGTCATGCAGTGCTTTGTCAGTGTCCGATAGAAGGTCGCACTGTATGTGCTCACACGTCCGCGTAATGGCTGGGACACCGCCCGCTATTTCCGTATAGTACCATTGCTCCAGGCCCACACCCCCGTTCGAGGCACCCATCAGCCGCAGAAAAAGGGCGTACGTGCTCGCGCTTCTGCTCTCTGGAGACGTTACCATCTTTGCAACGCTGCGAAGAAGAGTCGCCTTGGGAGAGTTTAGCGCGCCACCCTCTCCCTCCCCCTCCTCATTGGCTCCTATTTGTGTTGTCATTACATAGTATAGCAGGGCAGCAAGTTCATGCATGCCCTGGCGGTACGCCCGGCCAGCGTGCGCGCAGTAGGCCAGGAGTACCTCACGAATACAGTCCTTCGCAGCGGCACTGTCAACAACTGACCCTTCATCGCCGTCCCAGTATAGCCGCATAACGTCCTTGTCCACCTCTCGGCCAGTGCTCTCCAGTTGAAAGCGCGCACCGTAAGTGCTGTCCCTTCGTGGCTGGAGTGGATTGTCGCTGTCAATGCTATGAGTGTCGTCGCTCGATGTATTGCTTTCTGCATACCTGACCTTTCGCCGAGAATGCGCAACCTCACTACTGCCACCGCACTGCTGCGCAGTCGTCACTCTGGTCTTTATTGCCTGCCACGGCTCCAGACACCGCACGCGCCACGCGTCGCAATACAATTCCTCTGCGCTCTCCGAGAGAAGCGCGTCCATGGGGAGAGTTCCAACAAGCAGATGCCACTCTAAAGCTCTCAGTGAGGGTGTGCTGGTGGACGAATCAAGCACGCGCCTGACCAAGGCCTCGCCAGGAGCAGTACCAGTCAGCAAGTCCGCGAGACCAGCGATGCCGTCCATTACGGATTATTATATTGGAAAGCCTACAGACATCGAAAAGAGGAAAAGAAGAGACGGAGAGGTTAATCATGATGGCCCATTTTATACTGCGCGCACGGATAGCACCATTATACGATGACTGTAATACCTTACTCTCTGGAAATCAAATCAAACAAGGACGCTGCAGTGCACCATCCACACCAATAAACACTAGCAGAGGCCCTCTAACAGTGCTTACTGCTGCCTCAGCAGCAATGCTCTTGCGGAGCCCAGACACGTTGCAAATAGATAAATAAAGCAGCGGCCGGAGGAGTACGCCAGTGAGATAGATGAATGATGTAAGCAGCGTCAGCTTGCGTCCCGCGAGAGCAGCCCACTTTAAATATTGTCATTGTACGTCTCTCAAGTGACTGTGCTAGAAACCATATGTGTCGGCTCTGGCAAGTGACGCGTTAACGCACAGTAGAGTCCAACCACGACGGAGCAAATCGACGACATGGCCACCACACACACCAAACTGGGATCCTCAGAGTTCACTGCCGCTAGAATAGCCTCCTCCCAGATAGCGTTCGCACAACTTCGTCGCTCATGCCCCTCACTGCTGGGTGCCACCCGAATGAGGGGAAAATCGGAAGACAGCTGTCTGCCGCTGCCGGTTCATCGGACGCAGCACGTTAGTGTGTGGTCCATTCCAATCAGCAAATACGAAGCGATGCTAAAGTCTGTCACTCGGCGCCTGCTCGAATAAAAGCACCAGGGTGGGCCCCAAGTATACACGTCTGGTTGTAGCAAGGGGATCTAGTCTCCGAGGATAATCTCCTCTCGGTCGTCGTCATGCTGGATATCCATATCATTGTTGTCCATCACAGCGCGAGCGGAAACAGTTGGAGCAATGGTGCTCCGCACATGAGAGATACCAAGCCGCTGCTCTTCTTGGGTGACCTCGCGCAGGTTCGCAACGAGCTGGTCCTGCAGCCGCACGAGTGCCCGCTCACGCCCCTCAAGCTTCCGGTCCCACTCCAGCACAGTGTCGTACCGCTTCTTCAGCGCATCATGTCGCTTGGAGATTTCACTTCCAAGTGTGCTGAGCTCTCGCACCGCACGGTCCAGCTCCTGCTCCTCCGCGTACATGTGTAGCTCCTCCTCCTCGAGTAACTTCTCCTCATCGTCAAGGTGGTCACGGTCCCTGAGCACTTGCTCCAGCGTTGCATCCTCATGCGCGACCGAGCGCGCGAGAGCCTCTAGCCTTCTGTTCACCTCACTCTCGTCCTTGTTGAGAGTGTTGTGAGGGTCTACGAGTGTGTGTCCAATCTTTCTGTGCTCTCCCTGCAGTACGAGTGTGTGGCGGCGAGCGCTGCTAATCTGCTGCCTGCACTCCTGGTGTTGCTTTTCCAGGCAGCTACGCTCTTCCGCTATCGTGGACTGCATGGCGTCAAGCAGCGCCACCCGCTGACGGATGAAGGCCTCCTGGCCCATGTAGTAACCCTCAAGTGCTCTCTGCAGCTCTATGCTGGCTCGCACGCAACTATCGTAGTCTGTAACAGCGCTGTCCGCGCAATGAAGAGCCTGCACATCGCTGGACATGATATGCCCTCCGCCCCCTCCCCCCGTAAAGGTGATGTACGATCTGCGGAGGAAAATGGTATGAGGTGCCCCTCAGACACACCAGAGGAAAGATGTGAGGCGCGGTGTATCGGGTTACACTCCTCCAGTGTGTTGCGGTTCCTTTTGTATTTGTATGTTTGATTTTTTTGCTTCTATTATATGTTTCTTCTATCAGTGCTTCTAATGGAGTATCCGGGCAGAGGA
Source organism: Ecitophya simulans (assembly GCA_027574965.2). Taxonomy (NCBI): domain Eukaryota; kingdom Metazoa; phylum Arthropoda; class Insecta; order Coleoptera; family Staphylinidae; genus Ecitophya; species Ecitophya simulans. Next base: position 13,611 of record JAODGE020010950.1, read on the forward strand.
CTACACAGGAAGTGCGGAAGATGTCATTTCATAGGGGGGGAAAACAGAGGTGTCCTCAGTGTAGGCGCTGCCACCTGCGGCGGACTGAAATTAGCTCTTGCAGCAGTGTGGCTGATGGTTCGTTCTCACTGCTGAGTTTAACGGGTGCCAAAAAGAAAAATAAGATGTCGAGGAGATATGTGTGTTGCAAGTGAATATGCGTATGTACTGCGGTAAGACCCTCTGCGTTAGCTGTACATGACAGTGGCGCCACTTACGTAGTAGGAGGCCGGAAGCACTGGCAGCTTGGCACCAGCAACAGTGCGCTGCGCTGCCTCATGACACTGCCTTGCCGCCGCGGCAGCAGTGCCACCCGCACAACGAGTGCCACGGAGACTTGTGATCTGGGGCGAATGAGAGAGGGATGTTGGCACATTCGTTTCACTGCGGCTCTTAAAATGAACGGCCTTACACGCGTTGGTGCTACCTTGCGGATTGCTCACGTGTACAGCGATAGTGTCGTCAGTGCGTGAGTCTATCTGGTCGTAAAGAGCAAGGCCCTCTTCGACAATACGCATGAGTGCATCATACTTTTCGATGTTCGCATTTATCGCCGTCATGCTGAGAATGCCCGTGTTCTTTATTTTTTCTTTTAAAAGAGAAGCGAGGGAGGCGATAGGTATTGGAGAGGAGAGAATGCCGCTATGAGAATGGTTGTGATGTGTCAGCAGCAATGGAAGTATAAACGGACTGGACAGCCAAGTGGGAGCACTTTTCCCGCACCTATGGAGAGAGAAGGGGTGAGAGAAACGGTATGTCCATACACACGCACACGCAGAAGTATGATAGAGAGAGCACATGAGTGCACGATGTCTGAAAATCAAAAAAGAGCTGCACGCTGCAACAGAAGCTGCTAGGACGTTATTGCCGCCTGTTTTCATGAACTCTTTAGCATTGCCAAAGCGGAGTATGTGTGCTTGTTTGTGCATTTGCTTGGGAAGAGGAGCAGGAGCTGTGTGAGGCAATGTATGGCGCGACCACAACGTCCAAAAAGACGTGGGGCAATCCATTTAAATAAAGAAGAAGGTCCGACGTTAAGGTCCGTTGGCCGCTGGTCCCCAAAAATAGAACAGCACCACAGAGGAATAACACCTATTCCTTATTACCTTTTTATGTTGACTAATCCCAATTCCAGATGGCAGTGATGTGCCACTTTTTTTTTACTATACTCGCGAGCGGGCTTTTTTTTTCTCTCTCTCTTTCACCACTTCTGTGTGTGTGTGTGTGTGTGTGTGTGTGTGTACTGTGTGCACATGTTATGCTAGCAACAGTTGAAATAGTAAAAGGGCAGCATTTGTCACACTTAATTATGGAGAGCGCATGAACAGACCAACATGTGCACACGAACACGTACACAGGCATGCAAACACCCACACAGTCTGCCAGTATCACCATTATTAAATAGCACTTATGCACCTTCTGCAATTAGCCCGATCGCCTTTGTAAATTAAGATGGTCCAAATTATGTGTGTATCTGTTTTTTCTCTCCCCCACAGCTCCCGTCGAACTGCATGATGGTATGCTGCACCGCGTGCCTTTTTAATCGTAAAATAGAAAAGGTGAAAATAGCAGGCGTCTGTATTAAGCATCCGATGAAATAGTCAACGCACACTCATCGTTTCACTGGGGTTGTGGCACCAACAGCTTGTATGCACAGCGTCTGATCCCTCACCGTAAGGTTGGTATTGACTGGTAGCAGCTTATCCCACATTCATGTCATGGAGGCCTAACTCTTCGTCCTGCTCATATGTGCGCTCGTACTCCTCCCTCTGCAGCTTCGGGTCGACATCCTCAGGTGGTGGGAGGTGGGCCCGCGGGTTCTGGATGTAGATGTTCGCCATTGGATCATCCAGGATGAAGGTAAAAGACCGCTTCGAGGCGAGTAGCTCCTCGAGCTCCTTCACAAAATCTAAGAGCGTCTTCGTATTCCCATCGGCCGAGTCGCCGTTGGTGAAGGCAGCCTGAGGGAGGCTGTTCAGCTGGTCACGCACCTGCATGATAGTCCCCTCTACGGAAGAGAAGAACCCGCCGAGCGTGCCGGGTGCCAGCTCCAGCGAAACCTCAGGCACGATGAGGGTGGCGGTGTCGGATTTCAGCACATCACGCTTCAGGTCGTCCTCGCTCTCCACGTTCAGCGTCAGCCGCAGTGCCTTCTCGGCGATGGCACCGCCAGTTTTAATCTCGTTACTTTTATAGCCGCAGTAATCGCACTTGAAGGCCATGATGACGGTTTCCTTGAAGTGGGGGATGTCGCACTCGTGCATTAGCATTTCACCCGCCTTGCAACACGCCGGGCAGTCGCACGGCAGTCGGCTGATGTCGTCGAAGTGGCCGTCGTCGACCTGCTTCTCCTCCTCGGCGGTGCGCTCCGTATTGTAGTCGATGGCCACTCCCAACAGCTGACGGTCAATGTCGGTGCGCTCCTTCTCGTACTTGGTGAGTTGTGGGTCTATGGTGGGGTGGTAGTAATCGTAGCGGCCCTCAATGTAGCTGTTGCCAGCGGGGTCATCGAGGGTGAGCGTGAAGGGGATGCTGCCAGAACGATACTCCTCGAGCCTTGCACAGAAGGCCTCGATCTGCTCGTACAGTTCTGGGTGCTGTATCTTCCGCAGCGCTTGCTGGAGCTGCAGCCCGTCCTTTGTTTGCTCCAAGACGCCCTCGATGGTATTTAGCGAGCCAGACTGGGATTTGGGTGGTATCTCCAACTCCAGCTCGGGAATTGTGATGGTGGCGAACTCCGATTTCACGATCTGCCTGTCCATGTCCTTCTTGTCCTTTACCTCTAGCTCATAGCGAACCTTCTTTGCGCCGAACGTGCCACCAAAAGTTACCTCATTATTGCTCTCGCCGCAGTGAGGGCACTCAAAGCTGCTGACAATGATCTCTTTGAAGTGAGGGATCGTTGTGATCATTAGGCGAGTAGTGCCATTCTGCTCACACTTTGGGCACATGGATTCAATCTCGTTCATCTCGCCAAGGTCCGTCTTCACATAGCGCTGGTTGCCCTCTTCGCCAGCCTCCACCTCCACCTCCGGCACAGTGGAGTTGGCCTGTGGAGGTGTTACCTCGTCGTTGGAGGACATGCCGGCTGGAATCAGATGGGGGCGGGGGATTTTAAAAAAAGCTTTTGTGCTCTCGCGGCCAGCGGATCGGTTGTGAGCAGTAAAGTGAAGTTACCAACAAGTATATAAATTAGAACTTTTTATGTATAGTGAGTGTACGTCCAGACCCACACAACCTGCAATGTTGGCGCGTGCGCTGCTTATCTCTCCTTCCCTTGCGCAACATGCACAGACAGACGCACATGGGAAACAAAATGGTGGAAAAGGAAGCAAGAGACTTGGCGTTGAGTGAAACAGTGGAGATAGTGATCAAGCAGCCACGAAGGCCTCATCGTAGCGCCATGACGCTGGAACGCATGTGCAAGTGTTATAGGTTAGCAGGAATGTATGCTTCTTTATGTCTATTCTTCTTTTTGCCTCTCTTGTTGACGATATGTGCTAGCGAGTGGGCTCCTGTGATGCTCTTGCACTTATCTCAGACCGACATAACATCCATACGTACATGCACACAAGCGAATGTGTGCACAGCATTTTAAAAAAATAGGAATAAGTAAGCAGTGTGCCACACGCCCGCAGGGTATGGCATGCACGTAGTGTGTGTGACGATTTCCTCATCATAATCACTGTTATGATGATCAAAATTTAAATAAACAGGATGGAGTGATACACAACGAAATAAATACTGATGTGAGCACACAGTTTTGCAGCAACGCCTCAGCCGCAGATCTGTTTAGGAAACAATCAGACCGCAGACATGAAAGGGGCAGTGGGAAAAGAAAGAAGCACAATTAAGCATACCTGTTCACAGGCCCGCCTCCCACCGCCTCTTGTCCTTCCTTTCACTCACACCTTTCCCCCATTTTTGCTCCTGCAGTACCTCCGTGTCAGGGTATGAGAGTGTAGGTTCCATTGAAACGCGTGACGGAGCGATACTGCGGGTACATAGTCCACATACGAATTGTATAGAGTTCGATAGAGTGATACACTTCGGTGCGCAGGTGCTCGCATTGTATGTGATGAACGGCACCGCCAGGGACATCGATGGCCACGGTCATGTCGTTGGAGACAATGACAGTCGTAGTGTACGCATCGATGGCGCTCGCGGTAATGCCAAGCTTCTTGCGCATCCAACTAAATCCGGGGCTGCTGAAGGCCATGCTCTCTAGCCCAGCGCGCGCACCGACAATGTGGGCGACGACACCGCCGAGGGAGTGTCCAGTGAGCACAACGTGCTTAGAGCGGACATGCTCCTGGAGATATTTCTCGATGTGGTGGTGATAGTAGTAGGCCGAGGGATCCCCCAGCATCCTCGAGCTCACGGCGCTGCATCCGGCAATAATGTCCACAATCACATACTCGGGGATGAGACTGCTTAACGGCAGTAAGTTCGCCAAAAGGCGGAAGACGAACGTCTCTGTGAAGAGCAGGATATTCTGCAAAACGTCAAAAGGGCTTGTGACGTCAGTGCCGCGGATTGCTATCACCGACGTGTTCTTCGAGGCCGCGAACAAATGCGTGAAAACCGCGTGCCCACCTCGCTGCGGTGTTGGTATCGCCACCCAATCCTCCGCGTCGTGACGGTATCGCTTGTAGAAATTCAGCATTGCCGAAAAGTCTGTTGAGCCACGACGCATATACGGCATGAGGGCAACGTAGGCCAGGCCTGCTGCCTGCAGGTTGGCACTCCACACGCGCGTGCACAGCCCACTGTGCCTCGCGCCTGCCAGCAGAGATGACGGCTTTTCATGAAGGAGTAATGATGGATCGCTAAAGGTCTACATGCCATACAGGGCAGCCACCATGTAGCGCGCCGTCACTCGAATTTTGTCACCATTAGCTGTGGTCACGCAAGTTGTGGCACCCAAATCCGCTCCGCCAGGGTCACAGAGGCAGGCCCACATGCCAGCTCCAACTACCACCACCACAGCACCCGTCGACAGTAGTCGCAGTAGCGCCCGCAGGAACACGCTCGCGCGGTAATGCGGGCTGCGTCGCGCACTGCGAAAGGACCCCAACAGCATGCGCAGGTCCACCATGACAACACCATCCGTGCCGCGGCGTGGGCACTTGTCATCATTCGCCTCGCCCATGCCAGCCACCTCTGTCAGCCCCATGAAGCGCGAGATGGAGGTGATGCACAGAAGCGCTGGAGACAGGTGCATGAGCGCAATGATGGGTGAGACCACACGTGCCATGGAGAGCGTAAGGGTGAGAAAAGGCAGTAACACGTACAGATGCATGAAGCGGTGTCGGCCCTGAGACACCGCATCGCTAACGCACCGCCGCAGCTCCAGCATATAGAGCGCTGCTTTGGCGGACACCACGCACAATATGTGAAACAGGTTGACGTACAGAATTCCCTCACAGAAGCTCCAGAGCCCGTACTGCGCGCCGCGCCACCAGCAGAGAAGCACGCTCGTCCCTAGCATCGACCAGAGCATCGCGCGCCGCGACAGCGCCGCCGCCCTGCGAGAAGGCTGGCGCACCCCGAAGCGGCGCACATAGTGCAGTGAGCTACAGGCGGAGACTGCGCACGTGGAGGCGAGGAATATGCACCACCGTCGCTGTAAAGAAAGCTACCAACACTCCGATCGTGAATGTTACGAAGCAGACGGCAAACGTGACTGCGCCACACCACGTGTGACACAGGGTGTGGTGATCCACGAAGGACTCATAGAAGCCGATGTCACAGCGCGCGTCCTCGTCGTACACGACAAGGCACGACTCAGTCATGGCCTCTGTTATAGCGCACTGCAGTTTGTAAGAAATCAGTACCACTCTAAGCAGTAGGCCAACATGCGACACCGCGAATATCACAGCCCCGCGCTGGCCATACGGGGAGCCCACTGTCGCCAGCTCACCCCACGTGCCCCGCGAGCCATCACTGTCCGGCACAGGGTATTGCGCTCGCAGTACTGGGAAAACAAAGGAAAAGAATATGTGAAGCATGGAGTCGAGCAGCACCGCCAGGACGCAGGCAAGGAAAGGGATGTACAGGTACGTCGCAATCCACACCGACACGTTGTCGAGACGCAACTCATCCAGCAAGAACACCCCGGCGCACAGGCGCTGGAGTTTGGCGGGAAAACTGAGGCTGCGCCATCGCGGATTTCGAGCTGGCTTGGTCAGGGAGACGAGCCTGCTTTGGGGGAGTCTGGTGGAGACACCAATATCTGGGCAGTGGGATGCGATTGGCCTGCAGCCCTTCTCAGGCGTTCGTGGCGGTGTAACTGCGGGCCTGCGAACTTCAGTCCTCATGTCAGAGTACCCGCCGCTACGACTCCCCCGCCCTCCCTCTCCGTCCTCCAAGTGATCTCTCTGTTGTCACGCTGCTCCAAATCCAGAGGAGCGCGCTTGATGAAGCACGTAGCAGAAAAAAGTGATTTCGGAAGAGAAGCTGAAAGGAACAGTTGGAATCATTCACTCCCATAAGATCGGCCGTTGTAGTCA
>JAODGE020010953.1:0-23624 GCA_027574965.2 Ecitophya simulans
CGATCGCCATTAAATATGCAAACAAGCCGTACCCAATCGCACATTAATGCACTCTGTTATCAGTCATTGTCCGCATCCTTGCGGCTGAGCGTCGCGCAATAAACGACGCCACGTACATACAAATACCTGAAAACTAGTCAAAAAAAAATATTGAATTTACTTGCTCCTCGTTCTAACCCAAATACCACATAAGCCGATACGACCAAGTCGGCCTTTGCAGACATTATGCCTAGGGTCACGCAGCAAAAAAAGCAAAAAAAAAAACACAAAACAACAACACCAAAGCATCAATCGCTCAACGTCTACGGTCACTTGCGCCATCTAACTGCAGCAAACACTGACGCATGCGTGCTGTTGAGGAATCATTAAAATCGTGATGCAACGGCAGCGGGAATCGACGAGCGCACGGCGAAAAAACCCGACGCCCGATAACGGGCAGAAGTCGCGATTCTCACATGCGCTCATCAATATTCAAACTGATTGCGGCAAGAAAAAGTGGCGGGCACGTGGTCGTGCGAACGTGTAAACGTATGCGGCAACGGTTCATTTTATCGGGAAACGAAAACGATTACGACGAACGCCGACCGTTTACATTGTCTTACTTTTACTATTCCATTCCGACCGCAAACGGCCGCGCACACAACACAATTTACGAACGCTTATTATCCGTCCAACGTAAACGGCTGTAATTTAGTGTCGATACCTGTTATGATCGCATGACTATGCAGATTTTATAATTCCGCGCGCTCAGAGCCGCGCGGCAGACGACCCTCCGCGATCGATTCGCCCGCGACATTCGCGCCGCAGCTTCTTCGATTATTGATACATATAGGAATCGACCGATGTTCGAATAAAATGCGACCAGAGTGCAGTTACGTTAGCAATATAGTCGTCGATAGACCGCGTAACGGATTATGCAAATATTCGTCGCCCCGGTTTAATTGTGCTTCGAGCAGCGTTAAGCTCGATTCGAAATCAACGGGGTGTGTTTGTCAAAAATGACAATGATGCGTGCCCATTTATTCGCCTGGTTTAAGCTTGTGATAAAATTGCAAATGTAATTCTCCCACAACAAACTTCTTATGGGTAACTCTGTTGTAGTGGTAGAACATCGAAGCCTAAATATATCGATGTATCGGTGGCTGAACATCAATGTTTGCCGCTACAGTAAATTTAACAGTACATAATACACAGTTATGGAATCCGAAATTTTCAAGAACCGGTTCTCTATGTAACGTGATATCTAGGAATCGGTCAATGAATTTCTATTGCATATATATTTTGATATATCGACGATGTTTTAAGAGTGCAACATCTATAGTAACATAATATCGACGTTTTCAAAACATCGATGGCAATATACCACTATCTTACCAAAAAAAGGACAACCAAATTGCGTGAAATTTTTTCTGCAGTCCTCCAGATATCTCGTGCAATAACGCAATTGTTTTGTAACTAAAAATTATTGACATTCCTATTTCTCTGCCAGAAACACGCACGCTAATGAGTGCGAAAGAGCGCGCAAGATGCTTGCTCAAGCGTGCGAGAAAGAGTCGGAATAAGAGCTAGTCGAGGCCGCTCTCGTTCGTCCTCGTTCGTGTGGCATACAGTACGACGAGGCGTCGTGCGGCTGCTCTACCCCATTGCAGATTTCGCCCGCTTCACATCTGAACACTTTCTCGCGCGCTCCGTCGCACTCAATGCAATAAATGTTTAACTTTTATCAAAACTTCCAAAAAAGAAAACATTGCACGCTAATCGATTGTCCGAACACCACACCTTCCACTCGTTAGCATCGGCCGAGAGTGCAGCCACACCAACGCCAAGCACACAACGCGCGCCTCATAATTGCAAACCTCCTCGACAGTGCAGTTACTTGCAAACCGGATGCGGCAAAGTCATATTCCGCGCGCGCGCGCACCGCATTCGTCATGGCTCTGCCAGTTCGGACCGACTACGAGATGCGTTCGTTGCGTTTCGATTTGTTTCGCAATTAATATATCTTTCATTAGCATTCGTTAGTATGCATGCACAACACGAATTATAAATTTATATAATGCATTCGTAGCTTATTAGCGCGGGCCGGCTTCAGGTCGACGGCGAGCGCGTATTTATCATTAACGTTCGGCGCAGCCTGCGTTTCGATTTCGACGACTTGATTCATTGTTAAATCGCGTTCGCGCGCATATAATTTTATCCTGGAGGAGCGACGATTCGCCGATCGCAAACAAAATGCAGCCAAGTTGCTTTTGTGCGTTGCGTTTGATGCAATGGAAATTTATACGCGCGCGCGCAATGAACACGCACATTGTGTGCGTAATATGTAATAAACATATTGAAGTGTGATTTCTTTGTTGTCGTGCTGCCGTTAATTATTGCAGTGCAACATTTAAAAGACGCAATTATATAAACAAAACAACTTAGGATTTATCGCTTTTAAATGTGTTGCAATCAAGAATATTTTATTCAAATTCCCAGTTAAATGTAGATTGAAAATTCCCACAATTCATCCGAATGATTTCTAGGTAATTGCAGCTGGCATTGTGTGCAGCTTGATTTTTCTCTCCTCACTCCGTAAATATTCAAACGCGTCGCATTAATTAGAAAATAATTCGGCGCGATCCAACGAACGCTTAATATGCCACGCATTGTTGTGTGGTATGTCGTTTATTATTTCAAGGCGCAAGTGGGAAATGAGCAGCGAAACAGGCACGATTGTCTTTTGGCAATTATTTTGACGCTTTCGGCGGTTCTCTATTAGCACTTCCACCAATTACGACCGTGTCTACATCATGGCGCGACGTCGGGCGTAGATAATTTTTTAATGGCGATTATTAAAGCGATTGTTATGTCATAATAAATAAACAATTCAAATTTCGAGCTAATTAGATAGGCTGGCCGCGACTAATTCAGACAAAACCCAGGCTTGGTTTTGCGTCTGATTCAAGAAATTCGAGTATTTCTGTACAAGAAAATAACAACTGGATTAATATTAAGCATTGCGTAGAAAACGCCGAATAAAATGGAACGTCGTGTAGTAGATGTCGGTGGTAACCTTGTTCTCACTTGTCCGATATTTACATTGCGTTGCTTCTCGCTCGCTCACGGCGTCAATTCAGCACCAAATCGAATCGCTCCTCGCCTCCTCTTCTCATTCACCCATTCCCACCACGCATGCGCATAAATTCCCAGGATGCATTACCGAGTCCGCGCGACAGATGCCAAGCTGTAAAGCGCGCAAACAGATTTCGACGCTGTTACAGTTCGACGATGATTCCTAAGTTTATGCGAACGTTTCATTGCCGACCGTTGTTGGGGCCGAACGAAATCTTTCGCAGTCGCGCGCCGCGTCGGCGCTCGCCGGGCGCGCTGCACATTGTATGGCGTGGATGCGTTTATTGTTGACTGTTGACCCCGTAATCTGTTTTTAGACGCATTCAAGGCTCTCGCGTCGTGATGCGCGCATCGCGGCGAGCGCCGCCGAGAGCAGCAGCAGCAGCAGCGCCGCAGCCGGTCGCGTGCCCGTGGTGCAATTTCAATTTCTGCTACTGCGACGCGCGCCGCGAATTCGCCCGCAAGGCGACGCCGACGCGCGCGCTTATCGGCTTACAACTATTTACACTCGTAATCAAACATCTACGCATGGCAAGCGCGAGCGACGCTCGCCTAGACCGGCGAGCACTCACGACCACTCACGACCACTCTCGACGAGAGTCGCACGCGCGCTTGCAAACAGCGATGAAACTGAAATGTACTGAATATACGAAATTAATTCCAAAATAATTACTATAAAATAAATACAAACAAACGTTGTGATTGAAATTTCTATAAATAATGGACACCTCGCTCGCGTTCAAAATTTATCTAGCTAATTATCGCGCGCGACGAGAAAGACGAAGCAAAGAAGCGTCGAAAAAATGGCCCAAACTTGCCGCGATGATGACGAATGGAGCCGCCCGCGCGCCTAATCATTCAAATGTGTTTATGTTTAATTGGGCATTGTTTGCGCGCTCGGTTAAATCGTCTCATCACATATTTCGGCTCGCGAGGAGGGAAAGAGAGCGACGTTTGGCACGGCGTGGTTTTCTCTCTCTTTCTTTCTCTCTCGCAAAAATAGACTTGTTCGAATTGATTAAATGAATCAAAACCAAATTGCGCGAATGGCGATAAATCCGAAGTAATGGCGCTATTTTAATGTTTTATTAATAACGAGCGGGCAAAACGCGCGTGGGCATCGCCGAGGAAATTTTCTGCGACGGCCGGCCCGACAAAGAATAATTTTCAAAATTGTCGCACGCGATGAGCAACGAGCCTCGGGAAAGGCTACGCGCGCGCGCTCGAAGAGCCGAGAGTTATTTCCAGTGCGGGCTTACGAATGTTGTTTACGACATTCTATCCGGTTTCGCGCACCAACTGAACCAACAATTCCGTCATTAAAAATATGACCGGGCGGTATATATAAAAAAACCTAATTAGAAAAAGGCGCGTCGCTCCATCTTCAAACTGCCATCGTCGAAACTGCGCCACGACGCACCAGAAACCAACAAACCGCGATGAATGTAATCGACACTCGGCCGAGAGGAATAATTCACCCAATCGACGCGGGCGCGCTCTCCGCCGGGCCGCGCGCGGCGCATATTTATACGCGCAGATATCGCGCGCATGAGCGAATCCCATGACCGCCGCGAGTGTTGTGCGCGCGCGCGCTCGCAGCCTTGGCCTTGACGCCGGTGACTGATCCTAAAAAGCGCACCAAAGTTTCGCGCCAGCCAGCCAGCCAGCCAGCCGGCGGGGCGCACCGCACGAATCTCGGCCCGGCATCGACGGGCAGCAGCAGGCCGGGACCGCGGCGAATGTGTCTCGATCCCTGCGCCTGCGCCCAACGGACGGACGCGCGAAACAAATCGCTACGCCAGTGATGTAATTACGTACAGAATCATTGAGATCCGTTGTTAGAACCGACGCAAACAGAGAATTAGCGCAAGAAGCGTTCGAAAACGATCGTGAAAACCGCACTGACCTACGACACGTTTCGCACGCCAACGTAATCGACTGTTTACCTAATATTCTATTTTTATAATTCGAGCAAACTACGCGAATAGTGCGAGTAAAAATCGAAGGTCAAAATTATGATTCAGTGTTATGATTACCACGATCCGCACTGCACTCATAATTGGGCAAATAACTCCCTCGCCGTCCGCGCTTTCGCGCAGCTGCAAAGTTTCGCGCGGATGGAGTTAGCGCTAAATCTATGAAGGTAAATAAACACGAAATTCCGATTATGCGGAAAATGCCGCGCCGATACACTTTCAACATGTGCCGAGACAAAACACACACCGGCGTTTTATAAATCGCCCAACGTGTTGAGAATATTCCAAGGAAAACAAATCGACGCGCCGCGCGTTCGCTTTTTCGCCGTTTCCTTTCTGCTGTTGTGCACTTTTTATTTAGAAGAGAAACGGCGAGCGGGCGGGAGAAAGAGGGATCAAATTGTTGATCAAATGGTGCTGCGCGCGCGCGCAGAGATTCGCCGACCATCTCCTGCCGATTCGCCGGCACCGGGAGAGACCCAAAGGAGCCTCTCGGCACACGGCGCGTCTCTCGCCCGTCTACCGGCTAAATTATATTTGTTGTGCTGGCGCTCGCGAGCTTGAACTTCGTCGGGCGTTCTCTGTCTCTCTCTCTCTCTCTCTCTCTCGAAAAAAAAAGTTTATTGGCACTAGTACTGCGACATCGAAGCCTAACTAAATATCGATGTTCGACGTTTTCACCATCGGTCCAGAACATCGGCGGCTGAACATCGACGTTTTGCCGCTATAGTAAATTTATCATAATATAGGATCTGAAATATTCAACAGTTTTGGTGAAATTTATCGATATTAAAACATCGAATTGATTTATAAAATACTGATGTTTACAAAACATCGTTATAAAGGTCCAAGTACCAATAATATATTTAAAAACAAAACGCGTTGCATGATTATTCTCTATACAACAGGATATATATAAATAGTTGTTTTTGCAACTAGTTCGTAAACGAGGTCTTTTTTGCACGAGCGAAGCTTACAAAGCGAGCAAGGGCATAGAAAGTCTTCATGCACGTATTGCAAACGCTTGTTCTTAAAGTGCAAATCAATAACAATTAAATGTGCTAAATATGATATTCATATAAAACGAAGTAATGAAAGCTACTAGCATGCTTCGCCGTCGCTGTCGAGCAACGCGCCTCGGTGCGCATGCGCCACGCAGTGAACAGACGACTGGGATGTGGTAAGCGCATATTGACGTAGTAGCAGTGAAAGAATGTGCCCTTAACTGATCGCTGTAAAAAATGGTTGTGAAAAAAGTGTTATTTTACGCACTGTCTCTTTTTTTACGCACAAGTAGAAAACCATTATTATGATCTTTTGGTTGCAGCACAAAGTCACTAAGCAAATTTTACAAAGTTGGTGGTGTGTTAGGTATCTGAGTGGTGCATTTGGTGGAGACGTAATTGAGAATAAATTCAATGTTAATTCAAGTTGAATATATTATGGAGTGCATTATTTGTGTATCTGATTTGGGTACCACTAATTAGCATGCAATTTCAAGATTACCGTACTTGACAGTATGTTTTTTTTCATTTGCGCCGATATTTTACGGCAAGGCATAGTCACACCATTTATCAACATAATTCTGCATTTTCCGCTCATTGCGTGAATTTTCAAAGCCGGCGCCAATGAGCAATGAAATATAGAGCCATATTGTAGTAAGCGGCGCTACTAAAAACGGAAAATTTTCATCAAACCACGAGGCGGACTGCGCCCGACCTGCCACAAACACATAAAATTCGCTGCACGCAGCGCTGAAAATCATTAAACATGCTTCACATTTACGACGTTTTTTTCATACGAAATATCGAAATAATAGATACGAAATGAATTACGGGCGATTGCCAGACGCGAGACGAATAAATACGGCTCATAAATTGCAATTAACTGCAATATATATCATGCAAGGCAGAAGAAGAAAAAACGTTATGAAAAAACCACCTTTTTTCGCTCCTCCGCATCGCATCACGCTGATTTTAACGACCGATTAACACTAAAACTAAAACCTAGGCGCATTACAGGTCGGCTCCCATTCGCGTTCGCGGTCGCAACCACGTTCGCGTTTTGCATACATGTCGCAACTGCCGCCGCCGCGCACGCTTTGTGTCTCGATTTTCATTTGATTCTTCCGTCGGCGCCGGCGTCGCTTAGTATGCATCGGCGTCCGAAATATTCGGCGCGCAACTTTCACTCGGTTCCTCGTTCGGGCTCGTTTTCGTTTTCACTCGTTTCGTCAGGCATGAGAGCATCGCCGCGCGCGGATTTTACTGTCGGACGCGTTTTTTTTTTCTTCTAGCGCCGCGCCGACGCGTGTCGCAATAGTTGCGCCGTCCGTTTCGGTCACTCATTTGACTATTTTTACGTAGCGCGACGCGAAAAAATGTCGCTCTTGCGCCATCGGCGCGTGCCGCAATCGGCGACAAAGTTCAATTCGGCAACAATGTAAATAAACGAAAAAAGTCAAGTTCGAGAGTGATTATTTTCGGAGAGGCCCAGACGCGCACTTTCTCGCACGGCGATCAATTACAATTTTCTACGAGTTAGTCGCTTAAAAGCGTTGGTGAAATTACAATTCCTAGAAAACTCGTCAATTTTCCGAAAGATGTTAGAAGGAAAATCAGCAAAGCAAGACGATTAATATGAAACAAATGCCAACCGTGCGGGGCGCAATTAAAATAATTACCGACAACACGCGCAAACGTCGATTGTGACCAGATAAAACAACATCTACGAATCGAAGAAGACAATTAGGCACACGCACCGCGCGCTCTCTAAATGTTGCTGAACACGCATGTCGAACGTTTCCAAGCTACTAAACCACACCAAAACAAATCAAAGCGTTTGAAAAATTCGTTTCAATTTCCTATAATTCGATTATTCCATAACACTAGATCAACTAGTTTAAGCTTTCTGACTTTGTTTATTTTAGGAAGGTAACAGCATTGACGACATCGAGTAATTTTCTATTAATCGATTAGCCAACAGACAATAAATTTGCGTCGGGCAAGATTTATTATCGAAATTGCGAAAGATAAACAACGCTTATGACTACACGCGATACCAATCGGATGTGGTCAATCCAATCGATTACCGCAAAAAAATCGCTAAGATTTAAAGCGAGCAAATATTGTATTGCCTCGCACGAACAAATCGCGCGATGCGATAAAGCCGTTCATAAAATATTCGAATAGGCGCACGGAGATAGCTCGCGTTCGTGGCGATATTATTCCGCTCGGTTATCGATTTTGTATGAAAACGCGATCGCTTACGTTCGGGACGTCGGCCGCAGACGCGTCGACCAAACATTACCTCGGCACGTGCGAAACGTGCGTATCTTTCCATCGCCTCCTGGACGACACTCACCTGGAACAAAACACGATGCGTTATTGATTGCGTTACTTTGCTCGCGATCAGAGTCGGGCCGACGCGATATACGTTTTGTTATTCCGCAGGGTAAACACGAGAGCGTGCGCCGCACGTATCGAGTTACTCTCGAACGCGCCGACTTACAATTTGCCACCTATTAGATTTCAAATTTTCCGCTCAATTTCGACGCGGCTGGGGCAGACTGCGTCCTCCAGCCGCGACAAAAATTCGACGATTCTTTTAAGGCGTATCGTCGTCCGCACGTTACGCCACAGCGTCGAAGCCCCATCGACGACCGTTTGCAGCCATCCGCTTTCGAGATTCGCGCGCTCGAGACTCCAGTCTTCTCTGGTAGACTTATTTAACGCCTCGAGCACGCCGCCGCGCGCGTTTAGTTACGCCGTCTTGCGCGCGTAAATTCGTTGCCCGCGACGCGCCGCTGCCAACTGAACTGGCAAATGCGATTTGCGCTCCGACGCGAAATGCTCAGTGCCAGACGCGCTGCCGGTATCGAACAAAACGTAACGCCGAAGTGCCGCGCGCACGACTTCGCCGGCGCCGACGCCGCTCGCGGCCGACGGCAACAGCGCGGTCAAAACAAAAAAAAACAGACGAAGAAGACGAGATGAGGAGGTGATGTGCACGCCGGATTCGGTAGCGATTGCAGGCAATCGGCGTTCATTAGCGCACGTCATAATTTGCTAATGCGCGCTTGCCACCACACTAATATAATTGGCACGTTTGCGCTGGTCGTGGCACGTATCGACAAATATCGATATACGTTGAACGTCGATGTTAATTATGATTGACAACGAACATCAGTTAAATATTTTGACAAAACGTCTATGTTTTAGAACTTCAACATTAAGACTCTTAACAAACATACGTACGCAAAGATTCATTTTTTCTTTTTGTAAAATATCGATATCGATACAGCGTAGAGATTAATGATGTCGAAAATATATCGATATATCGATATTTTATTGTTGTTTTGACGATATTTTTGGGTAATATTTTATTTTTCGATGTATTGATATTAAATTTGGACTATCGAAACGTTATTACATTCGATATTTTTTTAACCAAATTCTATTATATATGTATATGGAACCGAGTTGTAAATGTCATACTGAAACCCAAAGAATATATTCTTGAAAATTTCATATCCTAGTTAAAATCGAGCGCGATTTATCGATATTATTTTCAAATTAATTATATATCGATAACAATATTTTCAAAATATATCGATTCGATATATATATATCGATACTGTTTTGGATTTTCGCGATCCCTAGTACAGATCGCCTTTTTTATGCCTCTCTTCCAACAAACGAGTTTTAAAATGGTCTGGAAGAAGGAGTAAATCTGGCGGACGGAACCACGTCCCAATTAAACGCGCACGCGCAATTAATAACGGCGATTAGCCGATGTCTTATTGAACCGCGTTCGGCGCGACCCGCTGCAGCTTGAAGCGATGCGCGTGCCGATCGATCAATCGACTGGAAATCGATGCGAACCGCACTCCGTAGGTGCGCGCAACTAAACATGCTCTCTAAATAAAAACCCGCTTGAATTGTTTACGTCCGAAGCGAAGCATTGATTGATTTCGAATTTTATCGCGCAATGAAAAATTAATAAAATAGCGGTGCTAACGACAGCGAAACGAACAACGCCATGAACGTCAATGGCGACAATAAAGCGCGATTAAGTTGCAAAAACGCGATTCGACGAAATGAACCACCCCGCCGGACACGACGCGACGCGAAACAATCGACGCTATTTACAAAACGATTCAGTGATATTAAAGCCGATCCGCACCTGCCGAACAATGATGATTGTATCTGCGCATGAAACAATAATGCGAAATGAATTACTCGGCGAGCCGCGTCGGGGCGCGCTAAACGCGCTCGCGTCGAGGAAATCAAAGCCGATTGTCGTCGCTGCACGCACGCCCACGACCGACGCAAACGATTCGCGGGCCGAATGATGTGTGCACGGAATGCGCGCAATAATCAATTATGTAGTTAACTAGTTGCGATATCTTCGACTCGATCGAACTAGGCAAACGGCAACAAAAATTTCCCAACATTCCTCGTATCAAGCGCGCGCGCGCGACCTGCGAAATGAAGTACTCGGCGACTTTTTTTTCGCGTTCGCTCAATCAATTTGCCACGCACGTCGATAAAGTTGTTCGATTAAAATGAGCGCGCCGTTTCGTCGCGACGATTCGGCGCCGGGCGCGCGAAGAGGCACAGATCGTTGGAAGATAATCGCAATGAATTGTCCGCCCGACTTCCGAGTCGCCGAACGCGCCACAAACCGCTAAAAACCGACTCGACGACGGCGGACAAACAATTTTCTCGGCGACGCGGTCGCGAGATAAGAGCAGCGTCGAAGGACGTAAACACAGGTCGCAATCAGTTCACCGAGAATCGCGCAAACTGTCGCGGCCTGCGGCGCGATATAAATTACCCTGCATTTTCGGTGGGTCCTAGCGACGTGGAGTAGCGCCGACGCTGGTGGGGCGCGACGGCGGCCGCCTGGTGCCCGGTGCCGACGACATCCGTCGGCGCCGTGGCGGCGGGCGGCAGCCGAAGGAAGTCGGCGGCGGCGGCGGCGTCGAGCGCGCCGCCGAGCAGCGCGGCTGCCGACGCGTTCGCCGCGGCGGCGGCGGCGGTCGCCTCCGCCGAGCGGTACTCGGCGCTCAGCAGCTCCACGACGTCGGGGCCGTCGGCGGGGCCCTGCCTGCCCCACGTGTAAAACAGCGCGAATCCTTGCCGCCCCGCGCGCCCGCGAATAATCCCAACTGGCAACAACAATCACCACCACCACTGCAACGATTCCGAGCACAATTCCCACCGATCACATTGCTATTAGAACGCACAATTCGAACGATCCTTGGCGACGACGACGACGGCTGGAAGGACGAAGAGATGATGCAAACGCTTTGCGGTTCCCAGCCGAAAGGAAACCGGCAAGTCGCTTGTTGTGTGTGTTCGGTCGGCTGCCAGCCGCCTCTCTCTCTATCTCTCGTTTGGGCGTGTGCGGTCCGAGCAAAGCTTCGAGCGCTTCGTGCGTTCCCACAGTCAGGCGCGCGCGCGCGCGAATTAAACTTTAAAAGTTGTTAATTAAAACGCGACGCGGCGTTTTAAATTTCGGAATTTTCAAATCCGGTGGCGGGGCCGAGCCGCAACAATTAACACCGAGAGCGCGCGATCACGAAACCGACGGCCTAATACAATCGAATTGCATCGCGCCGAATTCCACCGACACGACGATCATTAAAACCGCAAAAAAAGCAAATAAATCAACGCGACGCGCGAATTTCAAAGCCGAACGAACACAACCGTATCGAATCAAACACCCTGTAGTAGGCATTGTTTTTCGATGCGGCGCGCAGATAAGCCGCCGACGACTACCGAGATTTCAATTCCACAAACTAATTCCAAAATCCGGCGCGTTTATCCGCCTCGCGAGCGGCATAAAACAACAATTATCGCAGATCGATAATAAAGATAACAACAATACAACACAATGGCCGCGCGCGCGCGCACACTGGCTGGATGACTGGGATAACTAACGAGCATCGCGATCGCATTTAATTAACTCGGTTAGTGCGCGTCGCGGCGATCGAGATTTTTAACAGTTCTCCAAGCGCCGCAACCTCGCCCGCAGCCTTAGATAACGCGCGCGGGATTTATGCGGATCCAACTTAAGCGCGCTGCCAACGACGATTGTTTTGCAGCGCCCGAACACGCAAACAAACGCAACGAGAAAAAAAAGCAAAACAAAAAAAAAATTAAACAAAATAAGCGACGGCAATTAAGCGGTTGTGACGTATAAAAAAATGTATTAATGACCGAACGCGCGGCGAGGCGGCGCGTATGATAAGTGACAGCGGACGAAATTAAATAACCGGATATCGCATAGCGCGAAGCAACGCGCGGCTCGACTGTGAGAAAATGAAGAATGCTTCAGCGCGCGCCGCAACTTTTAGCTTTATATAACTTCAAATAACATATAATGGACGGCGTGGTTTCGCTTTGTGCGCGTTTTTTTTTATAAGCTTTGAAAACGTTTCGCAACTTTGGAGCGGCGCTATGAATGGCGGTGAAGTAGAGGCACGGCGTACAAAACGACAGGTGGAGCGTTCAATTGAATCCCGATATGTTCTTTGATACATTATTCCCTCTTAAATGAAGTTTTATTGGCAGTCAGCTCCATTCTAATGCGGATATGATTCGACGTCGATGATTTCCCCGTTTAAAAAGTGTTATCTGTTCGCACGCGATTGAAAATTCCCCCCGAAGATAGTTTGATAGATTATTTAGGAAGGTGTGTAGTTTTGATGCTATCTGCCTTAAGATGACTATTAAAACGTTCCTCGCCGAAGTCGAGAGGTGACTTAGAAGAATATGTCGGTTTGGTCCAACCTCCCCTGACTCTACTTTGTAATTTCGTACTCCGCACACGCCAAACTCGACTGAAGTGGGTTTGCGCAGTAGCGTTATTCGCGTGGCGCAATGCACGTAGGAGACGCGTGCGCCTGCGCGTACGACGGCGTCGTTGCATTGCCATCTCGCAATGCGTGCAGTAATTTCAAGTATCGCGCACGACCGCGCTTCATAATACGCATGCTCTACAGGGTGGCGCGAAAGCTGCGACGACGAACGCGATTGTTGACGATCGATCGGCTCGTTGGCGATGAGCGATTGTTTTGTTGAACGGAGGATCGTGCGGAGCGCTGACGGGCCGTGCGTGCGGTGCGCAGGCGCCGGCCGCGTGCGACGTCAGATTGTAAATATTTTAAGGCTTTTTCTCTCCAATAATTTATCGCCCGAGCCGTTTCTCTGCGCTACCGGTCTCCTCGCCGCGCTCGGGCGACTTTCGATTGCGCACGCGCGCTCGCGCGCGCCTCGCGATCTCAGAGGCGTTCGGCGCGCAGAACCAATAAAACTTGATAACTTATTTAAAAGCCACATTTATAACGTTCACGTCGCTCCGATATCTCACAGTTTTAATGCGGTGTAAATTGATACTGATGCCGGTCGCGCACGTCGGCGCAACGCAACGATTATTATGATCCTGTATACGACGAGATTCGTCCGCTGTTTACTTCCCAGAAACGTCACGTAACACTCCGGCTGTACTAAATACTTTAAACCGCCTTTACGTGTGCGGCGAGCAAGACCTGTCGCACCGAACGCCGCCTTGCACAACACGTATATTATTGATAGCGAGAGCGACAAACAAAACGCCAAGCGACGACCGCAACCGCCGCAACCGACCGAACACAACATGATAATCCAATCGGGAGGGAAGGAGAGAGAGAGAGAGAGATGGTCGGAAACCTTTTAGGACGATGCGTAAACACTGCGCGCGCACTGCGTCGCTCGCGAACGGTAAGCACGGCGCTGAACACACACCGGCGGTGGTGGCGGCGCGCGCCGACACGATCGACTGCGCGTGCACACCGGCTGTGCGCGCGGCTCGGGCACTCTCGGCGCGCTTGTTCAAGGCGACGCCGACTTGGCTGGACTGAGGACGGAGCGCGCCGCGCGAACCGCGAGCCGGCGAAATTGGATCGCGCGGCTCTGGTCGCGGCGACTCGCGCCCAGCGCCATCTCGCCGCGAACACTACAACTGCCCACCGTTCGTTTCTGCGGCCAATAAAACGACGAATCCGATATATAAAAAAACACACGACGCATTATTTATCTCACGGTTGATTGAAGCGAAATGAGATTTGATTTTACATCAGTCGTTTAATTGAAACTTGAATAATTCGTCCGCAACCGAACGCAACCTTAACCCGATTTCGACGGGCTTCGACGTCGAAGCGAAACAATACCAATCGCGGCGCGTTCACGAGCGACTCAACGTGCCGCACGCTTGGAAAGCCGCAGAGCGTTTCTACCACCTTCAACTTCCAATGCGCGCGAAGATTCGCACCAAACGATGGAATTTCGAATTCGTTCTGGCCGCGCGCGCGCGCCCGCTCATTATTATGCATAACGTGCGTTACGTCGGCGCAACGCTGCAACGTGCCGGCGCGCGCCGTTTTGCGACGTCGCGTTGCGTCGATCGCAATTAGTCGCCGCGAATTAACGAGCGACAAAACAACATTAGACGCTCGGGCGCAAGTGTTTGTTTCAATCGCGACGCATCTGCGCGCACGCGCGCGCGCATTTCTGGTCCGCCGTCGTGCGAAACCGGTCCGGCAGAGCCGGTGGTAAAGTAATAACGATGACATAACGCGAAAACAACTGCCCACGCCGCACGACGAATAGTTTTCAAACGGCAGCGCCGCCCATCGCAAAATGTGATAACCGGCGTGGCGCCGAATCCGAGCGAAATATTATCACTTCGAGCCGAGCCATTGACGCGACAATAAACCCAGCAGCAATCCGTCCATAAACAGATGACGTCGTGGCCATATAAACGCACGCTGATACGAAGGTATGTCTTCGTGCGCGTACTCCGACGTTAGGACATCGATGTCACCAAAAACGCAATCACGCAAAAGCAACATGCGTTACGGCGTTATCGACCGACACAAATTGTAGTTATGGACGATGTGTCAGTGTGCGATCGTGATGCTACAACTATACACGTAGAAAAAAAGGCCCCACGCCTATTATCCCAATGCGGCTGTACCTACACGCTCTCGTTTGCGTTAAACAGCAATAAAATTCGCTGTAGTTACGCCGACGTAGAAGGAATAAACAAATTAATGTTTTGTTTTTGTTTCGTTGCGCTTCTGTGTGGGAGATAAATTTGACGAAATCCACAAACGCCAACAACCGAACCGAAATGGCCTAAGTACGTTCCTGAATATATTTTTGTATTGTGGCTTCTCCAATAAATTGTTTTTTGTATAACCTTCATTTCTAAGACGGCCTTCATTTTGCTTAATCAATACTTAAACAATAAAAATGACAAAAAAAGATTATTACAAGATTCGAACAATAGATATTTCATACCCTTGTTTAGGTGTTTATCTAATCATATATTTACACATTGCACATCTATGTCATATTCTGGAGAATTTAGGTTCCGTCTCTATTATTATGCCCTAAAGCGTGTCGCATTGTTGCTTTAATTGAAATACGTTTGAAAATTTGCTAATCAACGATACCCGACGTCAAACGAACGACAAATATTTAATTTATGTTTAATATTCCGAAAAATTAGTGCAGTCTTCGACAAATTATATATGATCGGAATCAGTAATGACAATTAAACTGCATAACAAGTCGTATTGTTAAATTATCAATTAAGTACAAGACCGTAAAAGTAAATTATTTTCTTCTGTCCCTATTCCACTTTCCGTGCCGCCAGAATACAATTAAAACTCCCTGACCGGATCAGACTTGGATAAACATGAGCGTTTTTCGTTTTAACACGAAAATCCACCTTCGACCAAACACTTTTAAATATTCTCTACATAATAGCCTTGATTTTAGTATAGAGCAATACGCCAGATGAGCATACAAAAAGAGTGCTCCTAATTGTAAGTACAAGCGTTTGTAATTTTCCGCCAAACACCCGAAAACATAAGCTCGAGAAATAAAATAGCTATCAGGAAAAACGGCGGAAGACAATTCGGACCAAAATAGTAAAGGACCAAACTTCCAATAGACTACAGACTATGGAATTGCAATTAAAATGTTGCCATTAGAAGATAAATTGGCAATGTTAGGCAAATTCGATCATTCTATATAATGAAATTATTTAATAACTTAGTTTTAATTCTAAGTTAAAAAGTTAAATTGCAAAGTGACATTACCTACATTAAAATAAACTATTTAGTAATTGTGGAGGCGGTTTGCTTCGATACGCTGGAACTTCTTGTCAAGTGGTCCAAGCCAGAGTTGACCTTTTCTTTTTGACTAAAAAGTGGCGTGCTCGTCGTGAACAACGAACCCCCTCAACTTAGACACAAATAATATCGTAAATTACCCCACGATTATACTACTAATATATTTTGTAGCGATCGTAGACAACAAATTGCGCGCGACCAGACTGCGACTGCAAAAAAGCAATTTGATACTCCGCGCGGCAGCTGAAATTGAAGATGTTGCCAATGCCAACAAGAGCGAATCATGCGTGGCGTGCCGACACTGCACGACGGGAGGACCACTTTGCGCGATTATAATTATTTGATTGCTCCATCCGCGGGGACACGACGATAGTCGTAATTGTAATTATCGAGCGCGCGCAGAAGACGCGACGCATAAGAAGCGCATGCGTCTGCCACGCACGGTAGCCGGCCCAATCGTCGGCCGAAATTCGTAATTAGTTTCGGAGGCCTAGACCCCAAATGATGCAATTACGCCATGTTCTTGGCGTTTGTGAATATCAAACGCGGCGCGAGACTATAAAAACGTGGCACATAATTACGCGGCCGCTTCGATTAAAACGAGATATCCGAATCGAATGCGACAGCCAGCCACAAAACAAACAAACGAACCGTGCCAACAAACAACAACAAAAAAACGGAAGATCAAAAATCAAAAGTGTTACGCATTTCGTATGCGCGAACGCAAGCGCGATGCGAAAGGCGTGAGCGAATAATGAATGGATGAATTCATGAAACCGGAAGTCGCTAATTGTTTCTCGTCTCTCTCTACAGACATGACGTGGGGCGCGCATTGGCATCAAGTAAACTTTTGACGAATTTGGCCTGCTTCGCTTTCGATTTCTATCCCTCGCCGGCTGATTCAATTGAGGACTTGTTGGCCACTTTTCGGTGGTAATAAATGCGAAAAAAAACCCTCCCTTTTAGTAGATTACAACGTCCGTTTGTGCTCTCGCCCCGCGAAAAGAAAAACTGGCGGGCGTGCAGCGCGCCGCCGAAGAAAACATGATAAATTGACATGACAACTGTGCGGCGCTCGCGCTCCTGAGCTATTACCCAAATGCCCTTTGGCCGTCGTTGCGCATACAATGCGTCCGAAGACGTCGAGTAAGCGACATTGCAGAGCATTGACCACGAACAAATGCGCGCGTGCGCGCGGCTTTTTATAGTATTTATCGCTTTCGGAGCATGCGCACCCCGCCGTATTGCATCGGCGCGCGGCATTCGCGACCGAACGTGAGTGAGTCACGCGCCGGATGGCCCACTGCCAAAACTCTCGCTTTCCGAATTCGAATCGAAATAGCGCCGGAAATGAAAACCGAAAGCGCGCGTTGCGCACAAAACCATCGAAACATTTGCATCAAATGCGCGCGACGCAACGGAAGACGGAAACGTCGAACGCGCGACGGAACAACGCGACGACGAACTCGCGCGCCCACTGACGTGGCCGGCCGAAAAAAGTAAAAGCGGCCAGGTTTGCCAAAGTCAAGTTAACGCGAAGCGGAAGGAGCGAGAGCGCATGCGCGACGCGTTCGCGCGCAATTAACTTAAAACATGGCGCGCAGTTAAATATAAACGTCTAACTGAATAGAATTGGAGCGCCGAATATAAAATAAAATGCGAAAACGTCAACACCACAGTCGGGCGCACGACGCGCGTTGCCCGATTGCGATTCGCACAACTCAATCGACGACTTACACGAAAACTCACTTACCATTCCCGTCCGCGCTAAACAGGCATTCGCGCCCGTCGACGTATTATAATCGCCGCATCGACGCGAATCGTATCGTCGCCCGTTGAAAAGCGAAATGGACGAAAGGAAAATTAGGCTCGAACGCCGTAAATGGCAAACGAACGCCGCGCACGTGGCCGCCGACCGCCTCCGAACGTCAGAACGGCTCGGCTCTCCTCCTCCATTGAGCGTGCATCGACACTTTCCCGTCTATTACGACCATCAATTATGCAACGCTGATCGCAGATTCGTCTAGAGTCGCAATCCATGAAAATGGAAAGGCAATCGGTGCGATGCAAATTTGCCGAACTGTTCTATCGCTCGCGATCGTCCAGATTGAGTCGGCGTCGAATCGGTGAACGCATGCGCGAGGTGACTTCACACCCCAATTAGAAGCGCCACGCATCGTATCTCGTCCATGAAAGCGCAAGCGCGCGTCGTCATAATCGCGAGTTTTCAAATGTAAATAACGTCTTGCGGCTCCTTGATAATTGCATCATAATTATTTCCGGTTGTCGGGCCGTTCGGTCGTAAAACACGCATTTATCCGGCACATCCAGCGAGCATAGAAAGACCAATTAAAACTAATTAATTCCCTCGCTCGCGCGCGCGCGCACACGCGGCCGCCGCGACCAACAACGCGACCGCGATGCGCGAGCGCCAGCGCCATAACTCGGGCGCGCGGAATTCATCGCGAACACGCATACGAATTCGTTTCGATGCGAATCCGCGCGTGCACCGTCAACAAAGTGGGACGGCGGTGGAAAGACGGACGCGCACTCAATCACGGTCGAAGATCGCACCACGGACAGCGTTGCGTCGCGTCGCCGTTTTCGCCGATTCGCGTGCACGACACGGCGGCCAGCGAGAGTGCCCGCCCAAGTAAACATTTACTAACGAAGTAACTAACCGCAGATTCGAAGACCGCGACGGCTAGAAGCGCGTAGCGACACAACCTACAACCAACAACATTGAATGTTTTCAAATTTGGACTGCAAACAGCGTTGACGATGACATGTGACTTAAATCATCATCAACACGATGATATATGCGGAGTGTTGGACAAAAGTTTGCCTCATAAACGAGAAAAACTTGGTCGTTCTTCTAGTAATCACATTTACGCATGTTTTTCATAAAAATTTGCTTTAAAACATTAGGAAATTCTGCAAAATTTTATGTTACTATATATAAAATGTGTTCCTATTCTATCAGTAATCACATTTATGCAACTATATCATGTGTGTTCCACAAAAGTTTGCTTCAAAAATGGAGAAAACGTATAGTCCTTCCTCTAATAATAACATTCATGTAACTATGACCAGCGTTTTCAATAAAAGTTTGCTTAAACAAACAAGAAAAGCCTACAATATTTTTTGTGTAACTATGTATATAGTGTTTTCGAGAAAAGTTTACTTCAGAACTGGAACAGTTATTCCATTCTCTAGTAATCACATTTATTCAACTATGTCCAGTGTTTTCGGTTAAACTTTGCTTCAAACCAAAAGAAAAACTTGCCATATTTTTTCTTTAGATATATATATATACAGTGTGTTCGACAAAAGTATGCTTTAAGGCTTTAAATATAAAAAAAACCTAGTCCCTCTTCTACTGTAGGAATCATATTAGTGCGACTATACCCAGTGTTTCCCATCAAAATTTGCTTGAAAAAACGAGAAAAATCTGCAATCATTTTTTTCTACTAAACTAAAGTGTGCTGTAAGAAGATGAGAAAAACTTGCAACATACAGTGTGGTCTACGAATATCGAACGGCCGTTCGGTCGTTCAATAAATTACGAAGATGTCTGGATTCGAGGCGCACGCACAGACAGCAACGCGAATGAAAGAATTCGCGCGCACGCCGCGCAAAACCTCGGCGAAGATTCATAATAAATAGAAGCGCATATAAAGTATGCAGCAGCGCATTGTCTCGCACACGACGCCGCATCTAGCGAAATAAATCCCGGACTCGACGACGACGGCAGCGGCGCAATTGCCGCGGTCGCGTTCGGATAGGCGAGCAACAAGCTCCATCGCTTGCACGCGAGAATCGCTGATTCCCATTCGTCTTGCATGGATTATCCCTCGACTTCGGCTGACATTCTCTAGTTCGGTGCTCGCGAGCTTGCGCGCGCGCGCGCGCCTTGTGCTTTCAAAGTAAACATCTTCATAACGCTTCCAAGCGGATTTTAATACACCGACAACTACGGCACAAACTCAACACAAACGCGCAAATGCTAAGTACAAAAAAACGAAAACACGCGTAATCTTCAAACGGGTAATGAATAATTCTAAAACGATTATTCCTAGCGCGAGTAAAGACCGTCCTCGGCGAAATTTGGACAACGAATTCGCGAAATTTGAATACGCTCGTCGTTCGTGCCCCCTCCGTGCGCGAATATAATTGATATTCATTATCAACGACAAAGCGCCCGTATGTATGCTCGCGCACATGAAAAGCGTTTCATTGAAGTGCCATCATATTTCGTTTTTCGTGCGCGCATCTATAAGCAAGTCAAGCTCGAAGGTCGCCAAAGCGTGGCGGCAAGGTCGAGCAAGGCCCCTCACATTCTACCTCCAAAATTCACCGCCACCTCCATTTTTTTAAAGAAGATTTCCCGGCAAACGAATGCTAACAGCGTGGCAAAGTTGTGTGAAATTAATTAGTGTCTAAAAAAATAGTAAAAGCATGCTGTATTTGCTCGAAGAAAAAATCCAATAAAAAGAAAAATGCCCATATTGGATTTGCTCTCATCACGTTCAAGATGGTAAAAATGTTTTATTAAATTTCTGTCGTGTCCTCGATGAAGACGTATAGGGAAATGTAATTTTTTCCACTTACTGCGCAAGCAAGCATCAAACAGAAACTATGCGTTTGTCATTCTAACCTAAAACACAAAAAAAAACAAGAAACTTATTGTTAGATTGACACAATTTATATGTACAATTACACTTATTGCAAATCCATTACATCACAAGTCACGAACATTCGTTGTCGGTTTTTATTTTCACGACTATTCCATCTGATAGTCAGCGCTGCACGCTGATATTTCCCCTGGTTGTTATTATAAGCAATGAAGTTCGTCGTAATTAAATAAAATCCAGTCCTAGGTGCATCCTTGAAGCGACGCAAGAAAACGCACATCAATTGCCATCTACGGATAATTCAGTTACACGCCGATGTAACTAAGTGCGCCACAGAGTCGGACGCGAATCTGCGCGTGCGCTTGTTATGCGGAGAGTTAGCGATGCCGCCGCAAATATCAATACGCATCCGCAGTTAATGTGGAAAATAATTAAATTACCGCGCCGCGCGCGAGCAAGATCGGACGGCATCCGAAGGGAATACGACGGAATCGATCGACGGCGCCGTCGACGGAGCACCGGCAGGCGGCGATTGGCTTTCGATATGGGCGCACTTTCGATGCCCACGTTCGGCGAGTCCGCGCGCGCAGATCCTCGTGCGATATTGACGGCGAGCGTTAATGGAGAACGCGCGTTGTTTATTGGTTTTTCGATTGCATCAAGGCGACCCGAGTGCCCCCCGGCACACCATGCATCTCTCGCGCGCGCGCGCGTGTTGTGTGTGCATACAACTCGTGAATGAAAACGATCGCCTCGGCCCAGAACCAGGCCCGGAGATCTCTTGATAATCTTCGATTCAACATGTAATTATAAGCGTCAATGTTTCGATTATGCTTATCGGCTGGCAAGCTGGGGCGAATATTAGAAAAGTTTTGATGAAACAGCAGGCCGGGAGTGGAGGGGCGTTGATTGAAGTCCGACCATAATGGCACAAAGCTCGCAGCTACGCATTTTGCTTGTGTCATAGTTAAGTGGTTCTCGTTCGCCAAGAACACTGACAAACGCGCATTAACCCGCTGGAAGTCAACCTCCGCCACCATTGTTAACTTTCTGGATATACCGACACCGACGGCGATAGCGGCGACCGGCACTGGCACCGCCGGCGGCGGGCTCCGAGCGTAGCGTTAGAGCGCGCGCGGCGAATAAATATTGGAAAATGTGCGTTTTGTGGGTCAGTGGGACGGCGCTTGACAAAACCTCGCGCGCGCGCCGCGGCGCCACGCGACGCAGCAGGCTAACACTGCTAACGACAATGACGATTTTCAGGGGCCTTTGCCAGCGAAGAGAGGAGCGATCGACGAACGGCCGCCTGATGAATGACAGGAAAGCGCGCGGCAAATTGGTGCGCTGAAGAGCATGCGCGAACAATGCGCGGCAAGAGCCAGTTGGGTCGAAGAGTTGCGGCAAGTGCGAAGAGCGCGCCCGCGAGCCGCTCGGCGCGTTAACGGAACATGCACAACCAACCACTACCACTACTTCATCTTCTTCGTCTTCTTCTTCTTCTTGGGAACGAGTCCTGCCAGTTAACCGTTTAATGTTACATACATACAGGTTGCGCAGGAAACATCCGCCCGATCGCGATCGCTTCCCATCATCGCACGAATTCATATCGGTACGTTGCAATATTCATCGGATGGCAATTTCGCTCCTCGATAATTCCCAGCCAATCAAACCGACCGCGAATTAAGCAAACGCATAATCACATACGTTTCCCAGTGATTAGAATGTAGAAACGCCAGAGAGAGGTCGATAGACACATATATATATATATAATTAAAACAGAAGCTATAGGTGGCATCCGGCTGGAGAATGAACGCAGTTTTATAGGAAACTCTGCCAACGGTAGTGAGCGTGCTTGATGGACTGCGCGACCGCCGCGCCGAAGGAGGAAAGTCAATGCAAAAAACGGTGCGGCCATTCGAGCCGGCGACCGTTTCGTTTCATTCGATTCCAGTCGAATCGATTCGATGAATGGAACGCGCGGCGACGGCGCTTCTTTTTCGTTCGCTTTCGAACCGACCAACGGCTGAGCGTACGAAGAACGCCAGCAACTCATCTCACGAAGATTACACTTTAATAAAAAAAGCTTGCACACATTACGCGCGAATAATGCGAAACTACCTCGCCGTCCTCAGCGATTAAACTTGGACATTTTTCTACGACGCTGGCACTGAAGTTGTCATACCTAACCAGGCAAAAGTACACCGCCATCCACGCCATAATTGTTTGCCTTGATTATCCGTTGCGTTCTCACAAATAGGCCTTTGTTACGGCGATTATCAAATAATGGAGCGTGCCGTCATTCGACCTGTACCTACCCTGATCGCGGACATTCCGTTGACGCGCGGGAAGACAATGTTTTAAACCGATTCTAAACCAGTTCACAGTCATTTGTGAGCAAATCGACATAGACTCATTGTCGGGCGACGCGAATGGAAATGGTTATTCGACAAAACAAACGTAAGCAGATACCTCTGGTGCGTATCGAATTAAGCGTCAAGTTACTTATCAACTTATCCTTATCCAGAGCGCTGCTCTGGCTGCTTCTGCCCCTTACAAACGGATACAGCAACATAATCCAAACTTAATTTAACTAAAGCCGAACTTCTCCGGCTTCCTATTATCGATCTAATTGTTTCTTCATTGAATAGTTCCTTTCGCAGTGCAGGTGCAAATAAGTTTAGTATAAGAACTGGACAATTCCCTTACCAT
>JAODGE020010970.1:0-11945 GCA_027574965.2 Ecitophya simulans
GCCACAAACCCTCTAAATCCGCCTCTGTTGTTTATCACGCAAAGAAATTTGATTCAAAAAATAATAAATTGAAATTGAATGCAGCCGGATCAGGTTGTACTATTTATAGAAATAATTTTCAATCTTCATCCTTGCGCCAGGTACATGTTAAAAGTTTAATGTATGGAAAAAAAACAAATCAATTATTGTTTGTTTCAAAACTGAATAAATACTTTTACCTACTAGCATCTAGTTATTTGTAATCCCACTATTAGTTCAAGCATTGCAAAGATTTTGTTAAAATTAAGTGCTTAAATTTTGCCTTGATAAAACTGACAAACCAAACACTAGTAAGTTTCTAGTTTAATCACGCACATAGTTACGCCTGCCCTGATCAACGTATAAGTAGAGATGTTTGCAAACAAGAGACACAATATTGGTCGCGTTGGTGGTGCTGGAAAAGTGTGCAAGATAGAAAAAGTTTTATTTACTTCAAACTATTTGAACTTTAATAAGAGCTGAGGTAAAAAATAAAGGTGAGTGGTTTAATTTTAATTATTAAACACCTCAGACAAGGTAGATGAAATATATATAACGGAACAACGAATAATAATTTATACCGTAATGGTAAACCTCCGCCAAATCAATATATAATTTGCAAAATTAGATAATTTCTCAATAATATAAATAAATAAGCAGATAGAATAAGCTTGTCTCTAATTTACAACTATGTTGGTAATGTACTAGATCTGTTGCTATGTCAATGCCTCACATGTACAACGTGTTTCCAATTTGCCTCATCACAGAGTAACTCAATTTAAACAACGTTTCTGTTTTAATAAAACATTTATTTAAAAATGGGTAATAGTCAGAAGTTTGCCCGGTTAATTTGCTCTGAGTTGATTATCATATCTTTTGGTTAAAATAATTTAATTAACTTCCTGGCCTAAAATAAGCACCCTGTTAGAAATTAATAAATAATAAACGCTTGCAAAAAACCAACGTGTACTTACAAGATATTTACAACGCGTGTAACAAGTAGACAAGCATATAAAAGGATTGTCCATCATCAATGTTGATCACTTTGCAATGTGAAATCAATCAGCAACTATCTCAGTTACCATTTGCTACACAATAAAGAAAATTAATTTATCGATATTCAGTTTTCAATCATTTCTACCAATTGCTGTAAAACCGATTTTAAAGGGCATTTTAACAAACTGGGGAATTGTACGTGCATGGATAATTCTGCGGTGACTCCATTTGAGAAAACCGCATCGTAAGTAAAACGCTAGAAACAGTTTATAATTGATTTACGTAACAATGCACCAAAATATCGTTCTCATAACTTTATTTATATTTTTAGTACAAAAACGGGCAACATGGAAAACACAATAGACGTGTACTATTTCCCGGCGAGTCCGCCGACACGTGCCGTGTTATTGTTGGCTAGGGCATTGGGACTGATGTTAAATTTGAAATTGGTCAACATCATGGAAGGCGAGCAAATGAAACCGGAGTTTTTAAAGGTAAAAATCATTCGTCTATCGCACAAACAAAGCAAAATGACAAAAACTTGCTAGCGCAGCAAAACGTGAAAATTATTTTGCAAACAAGAAAATGCTAACAAAAGCAGACGCAGCTTTCATAATTCGTTTTTTTTTTAATGCGAAACTTCCCTACAAGTAACTAAGTCACAAATAATTATCGACACAACAAACAATATAATTCCAAGAACTAATGAGAAGAAAATATTGAGTAGTTGAAATGCAAAGTAGATTGTAGTAAAATAACGACTGATTGATTTTTCCATTCCGCATAAAAAGTTTATATTCGGGATACGCTCTAGAGGCGCTCGTAAATTTGTTACGGACCTACATTATCATTAGAGCGAGATGCTGTAAAAAGATGAAAATGTGGTCAAAGCGTGGCCGTCGACGGTGCCGGACGCATAGTGGCCACCCCTCGACACCCTTGGCCGCCGCCAGCAGGGCAGTGAAGTCTCCGCCGCCAACTAAACGTATAAATCAAGCGCAAAAACTGCTGACGACCAGACAGGCATCTCGGACAGCTGGAATTAATTCTCCCTTTACTTACATTTACGCATGCGATTTACTTTATTGAATATTTTTATACTTTTTTCCCATTATTAAGAGTCTAAAACCTATGAGAGTTAGTTAGATCTAAAAATAAAAAATTCCAAACATGCACAATCGGTTTTTAGCTGTTTGTATTTTGCACTTTTTAGAACAAAAGCACCCATATGTGAACGTATCGTGCCACATCCAGCCCCCATTGCAGGGACAGCTGTGTTTCACGCATGTCGCGTCGTTTGACAGGACGTTTCTGGCCGTTCGGACGCGCTTCCAGACCGGATAGGGTCGTCCAGGAACGACGCGCGTCATGTCATGTACATATATGACCCGCCCTCGATACCCAAGCTTTCGCGTTTTCCGAGTTGTCACGGTTTCCACCATTTTCGCAGTTTGCACGGTTCTTCGGACGCCGCTCGCCAGTCTTTGTAACTCGTCCAAAACTTTTGGCACTTTTTCATTTCAGTGAATTATTCAGCTAATTCCACGACGCCACTTGTGCAATAAGCGCACAACAAACAAAATAACGCACAAACAAAATAAAGCAGTTTTGTACACGGTTGATTTTTACTGTTGTGTCAATAGATGAATAGATGCGGGCGCATAATTTCATTTGTAAGGCGCAGTGGCGCAATTTCTAAAAAAATATCACAGCTTGTCGAATAAATATTATATTAGTAAAAATGGATGGCCCTGCGTTGCAGAATCGTTCAAAAGTCGGAAGGTCGGAAATAGAAGAAGGTCAAAGACAAACCCTGGCAAATAAAAAAGCAAATGATAAAAAGAACATTGGTCAGGAAAATGGAACGCCTCAAAGTCTGGCGCTCACAAAGACTGTTTACCCTCATCATAAATATTTCACATGAATAACGTAAGCTAACCTAGCGTAAATCGTTTGATGGCCGGTTTGAAACACTTGGTTTTGCGCACCGAGTATTGGTTTGGTTATATTTTTGATGCATTAAGTTGTAATCGCGCCAGGCTCGTGTGTGCATTTGTTTGAATCTTGTTCCGAAGGACCGGAAATTGAGTAAAAGTCGAGCAAATAATGTGCGAGACACGCGCCCGCTGGCAGCGTTTTAACGCAGGCGCGCGTTGCTCGGTGACATCGGCACATGAAAGGGAGAAAAGTAGCTTTATATCTATGTAAATTCAACCAAAATGGTTTCGTTTAGTTTCACTTACGCTTTACAAGACCGCAAGGCGACCGCGCCAGGAGATGGGACAGAGGATCCCGGTCTGACGGCCGGCGCGGTTGCAGGTTTCAATTTAACGTTAACTTTGTTTCGTCGTTAGTATTTTCATTTCCCGTCCGTGGAAAAGTCCCTCGACCGTTACTGTTCAGCTAACGAGCATATGTAAATACCGGCCACCAGATGTAGTATTTATAAAAGGATTTTCTCATATTCATAGTGCCGAACTGCATCTGGTAGTAACGAAAAATATTAACTCCATATTTGACTAATATTTCACAATGTAAACAAAACACAAACAATACGACTATATTTTATTTTATTCGATTTAAAAGTGAATGATGGCTCGTTAAACGTTGATTATACTTAAAATACGAGCGTTTAACGTTTGCCCTAATCAACACTTTAGTATCGCCCATTAAAAATGTAGTAGTACATGGATGTAAGTATAACGGGTACAACATAACAAAATATATGATACGAGTTTTATAGTTATGATTTAACGTTGTTCATCAAATCGTATGTTACGTATTTATTATTTCTCGTTACGCGGCATTTCCGAACGGGAACCTCGCACATTCTTAAATGAGCGCGGCGCATGCAGCGAGAACCATTGTGTGCAATAACTTCAGCTGAATCGGAAAGTTTTAGTTTTCAGTTCGCAGCTGCATGGATGTAATTCAAGCAATGCAATGCGATGCGGGTTCGTTATAGTCCTGCGCAACCGGTGCGTGTCTCGCCTGTGAATCACGTCGAATTCACAAAACATCGACGTACGAAATTGAACAGAAACGCGGAAAATTGTAAACTTTGCACGTGTCGAAGAAGTTTGCCAGCGCGCGATTCGGTGGCCGGAGATTGCAGCAACTAAAACTGTTTGTCATTCAAACGGGACATGAAATATTAATCGACGTCCCTTTATTTGCGGTTGCGCTCGCATTAAAATTTAATGGCACAAATCAAACAATGAGTTAGACTTATTGCATTCGCGCGTATTGTAATGAAATGTTTAATTCACACGAAATAATAGGTTTTCGTGAGTACTTGAAATCGCAATATCAATATTTTATGATAATACTTTTATCGGATATTGATTTAATTTGTTTTGCAGCTGAATCCAATGCATACTGTGCCGACGATGGACGATGGCGGATACGTTTTATGTGAAAGGTAAATGCGAATTCACATTTTATATCCCTTTTGCGCTATCTGCTCGTATCGGCTTACATCTTCCGGCTGACGTGTGCGTTGGTTTACAGCAAATTTCTACACGACAATTTCATGAATACGTATAATATTTTATACGGGGCGGGCGGACAGAGCAAAAGCCGCTTCCGGAGCGAGTTTCTCTAATCGTAAAATTATTGCAAAATATAAAGCATATACAGTATCTACTTATAGGACGACCATAATGTAAAAAATTTGCATCAAAATGCACAAAAGACGTTATCTGAATACATTACCTATTATATTTTATAAAATGTCGTTGCTGTTTATTTGTGTAACATCAAATGATTAGTCGGCGAAACACATCAATAATCTACCATCTACATTTACTCCAGAACTCTTATCGATTATTAATTACCCAAACCGCCAAAGCCACGCATAAAACCAAACATTCGTTTTGGTGCGTGTGGCTATATCAAACATTCATATAAAATTATCCGCGGAAAGGAAATTATGCCGAGCGGAGCGCGCCATTGTACCGGAAATGAGAGTCGCTATATTTTGCTTGTATGTTAAATTGTCCAATGAGTCCACAATGAGCTGCCCCTTTTTGGACTTTAACTTCCACGCTCATATTTCCGTTTCGCAATTCGCCTTTTTCCCCTTTCCCGCGTTTGCTGTTTTCACCGCTCTATCTGAGAGTAAATGCAAATATATAAAAACGTAAACCACAGCAAATGAACCCTGACGAAAATGTTTTTATATTTCCAAGCAATAGAATATTTAACAATATATTCAATGACAACCTACAGTAGCTTATCATTCCTAATGTACCCAATGCCAGGTTTGCTCTAGATTTTTTTTGTTTTCAGCAAAGCAATCATGTCCTATCTCCTAGACAAATACAACAATGATGGTGAATACCAATCTCAGAGTGTAGAAGAAGCTGGAAAAGTCAACCAACTCTTATATATCGATAGCACTCTCTTCAATCGTGTCCAAAATTACATGGTATTGAAATGCATTGCTATAGATATGTATTTTAGATATTGATAATGTGTGCAATGTAGGCACCAGTTATGGCAGGCATGGAGCAACCAAATAACGAGAAATTATCACGCATTGAGGAAGTGCTTAAAGCCTTAGATAAGCATATGAGTGGTAACAAGTATGCAGCTGGTCCACACATGACACTTGCTGACTTTTCTCTAACAACCACTATTTCGACGATTGAGGTATTTCAGGGCTTTATATTTACAGGACATCGATTACAATTCAAGTAATTTCAGGCAATTAAAATTGACATTAGTCCATATGGCAATCTAAGTGCATGGTTCAAAGTCATGAAGGCCGAAATGCCAGGATTCCAAGATATTGATCAAAAGGGCGCAGCTATAATTGCCGCTGCTTTTGGAGCCAAAATTGCTTGAACAACATTTATTAATATCCTGTTACCATAATTATCTAGAAATAGCATGTTGTAAAATGAAGTAAAAACGAGCATATGAATTTGTTTTATCTTTATACCAAACAAAATTCGCTTTGTGCTTGATGAATATGCGATTTGAAGTAGAGTTTAAAAAGTCAGAGACAAAAACAAACACAAACCGGAAATGAAGCCTAATAGAGTTTAGAAAGGGGTATTCTCAATGGACTGCTGATATTGATTTCTCAAGTGCAATATCAACAAGAGTAAATTCCAATAAATTCTTTGGGAAAAATTGCTGCCAAGCATAAAGGATGAAAGAGCCTATAGAACAACAAATACATTCAGCGCCAATAACGTTTCCCTGCCTTTCTCAGTAGTGAGACTATTGCCGTATTAGAGGAGTAGCATAGCAGTAGCAAAGCGTTTGAAACGGGCCGACATGAATATTCAAAGTAACGGATCTAGTTGAAAATCGGATGTAGAGAATGTTGAAGAATCGAGGATTGACCATATCAATTTAGAATATTGTAGAAAATTGTAGACTTTGTAAACATATGTCGTCAATAAATTCATTAATTGTTCAATTTTATTCGGAATAAAATTTAACGTCCCATTGTTCCTAATACAAAAAATTGTTGTTTTTAAATATATTTACGAACTGTATTTTTAGCATCCAATGACTAAAAAAAATACCTTACGCACTACATATGTCCTCTGAACTATTTAAGATTGT
The DNA here is from genome assembly GCA_027574965.2 of Ecitophya simulans. Taxonomy (NCBI): domain Eukaryota; kingdom Metazoa; phylum Arthropoda; class Insecta; order Coleoptera; family Staphylinidae; genus Ecitophya; species Ecitophya simulans. The sequence continues at coordinate 6,595 of JAODGE020010970.1, forward strand.
AATGAAACGAATTGCTGGAACACTTCCAGAACGTGCGAATCCAAATCTTGCGTAAACAGAAGAGTCTCCAACGTGGAACTGTACTTCTGGACTTGTTCATGATGCTATCGAAATAAAATAATTTCAGAATTGCCACAAGCCAATTGTGAGTTTAAAGGTACTTACACTCAGGAACACTTGCTGTAACCTTCCAATGGTCCACCGATACCAATGCGTGTTGTAATCCCTGCCGTCCGTATCACACCTAACCAAATGTTCGGACAGAATCATAATGAATCGTTGGAAGACAATCAAGAACAAATTCTTTTGATCCGCCTGAGCGGCTTCGAGTTTTTCCTCCATGCGCTCGACCATCTCCTCGGTTGGCTTCTCATTGTCGCCATCCTTCTTTTTAACGGGGTCCTCGTCATCGTCACTCTCACTTGAACTAGACTCGGCTCTCGCTAGCTTTTCTCTAGCCTCCGAGAGCTCCAAACCCAGCTTGATGACGTGTTTGTTCATCTTCTTGATAGTCAAGTGCAAGATCTCCCAAATGTAATTCTTAGTAAACTCGGTGACCATCTCCTTAGAAAAGATCCAGTTGGCGACGGAAGCGCACTCGATGATCTGTGTCTTAAGCATTTTATCAACGAGAACGACCATCATCTGCTGGTGATTGCGCCAGAGTTCAAACATGTTCCGCAGAATGCAGATTTGCGCTTCTTCGGATTCAGCCAAGATCTGTGGAAAGCAAGTAAAGCAAACATAATTTATGTTGTTGCAGTGTCGATCTTGACCTGATAAACAAATTAGCCAAATTAAGATAATAATTAATTGAATGAATAGCTAATTAATATGTCAAAATCCTTCAAGTTTAAAGCTCCATTCAATGGACGAAAGAATTCAGTGGTAATTGGATGATTTGTTGAAGTCTGCTAATGTATTGTTTGGTTTTAAAGCTTGATGTATGGACTTACCTTGTACACATAATGAAATTTCGAAATCGCTGCGAAACTGTGAGAGAAACTCTTCGCACCCAAGTTCAATAGCGTCTGCACAAACACGTCGATCTTGAGTGGATTGAAGCGGCTGTCCGCATCCTCCTCGGAAAGCGGATTGGGCAGATCCTTCAACACATTTATTACTTCTTCGGGTGTGCATTTCTGCCTGATGGAGACTACCAACTGGTGGGCCGCAGCAGTGCCTGGCAGGGAACCTGTAACAAACAAGTTTGACTCAAACAAATAGAAGTCAATGTTTTAAATAGTTGTTACATCCAGCCGACAGTAAAAAGGGAATCGCGCCTGGTGCACACAAAACGGCGTTTCATAATTACAACCGACGCAACACCCAGACAAGAATCGCACTGCGTCGTTATTACATATTAATACGTCTACTTTGACGCCGTTTTAAATGCCTTACAAATAATTATATTTAAACCCGTGCATTTTCCTTATTACTTATTTTATAGACGTTAACCAATGACGTCCAAGTATCAAGTTTATGTTTTGCACCACGTAATGTAAGAAATACATCTTGAAATTTGCTAAATCGTGGTCGCTACGCAATCGCATTTTTTGCTTTCAACGTAATAAGGAATAATTTAATGAAAGCCACAAACGAACAAGAACAGGGAGCTAAGGAACTTACAACACTTTTCATTAACGTTGTTGATAATACTGATATATCTTTAGTGCAGTATAAAACTAAAGTAAAAGCAAACACTCGCAAGCCACAGATAGACATAAAGAGGATTTTAGTACAATTAAAATTAAAACTGAAAAGATCTGTAACATCAAGATATTGCACAATTTCCTAAAATAGCAGAAAGAAATATCAATTGCAAATTATAATGGACAAAGATCCGATTACTCAGTATTTCTGACGCAAAATGAGGTAATAATGTTGACCTGCATAACTCTCTTATTCAACATTCAATGTCATTGATAAACGAATAGACAAAAATAAATCCGTAATTATAATTTAAAATTTCAACACTTGAAGTGTAAAAAACAAACATTTTAAATGTGCATGTTAACTAACAACACATTGTTAAACAGTCAGGCATTTGTATATACGATTAACCTCTAATTGTCGCTCTCACCAATTTAAACAAGACACAAACCGTTAACCCACAAACTCAACATCTAAGCATATAAAAGTTCCTAATTTGGAATTCGTTTTCGGATTTTTCCAACAAATTTTTCCAACACCAATACGGTCGAAATTATTATTGGATTATTATTGCATTGTTGGGAAGTCTTATGTTGCGACACAATAAAACCACTGACCATGCAAGGGCAAGCGATGCGTGCGCTTTGCTTCGCTCTTCTCGTTTTCCGTTGTCTTCAATGCGCTTCAGCCGCCAGCAACGCCGCGGAGAAGGCGAAAGAAGCCTTCCTGCGAACCGAGGGAAAAGCATTGAGTTTCTTCGCTTCGTAATTCCACGCGCGGTTTCGCTTGCAACGCAAGATCAATGCAAGATAACACCGTCGTCACTATTCACCGAGCATGCGAATTGCGAAGAGAAAATTATCAGGTACTACGACAGCAGCGAATTATATATGACAAACGAAGGCAAAAACCAAAAGTCCAATATTTTCTAGAAAATAATGTAATTTGAAATTACGCGCGCAATAAAGTTAAATTAAAGACTACGTTGATAGCAGAACGTTTTCAGACTGATTTATGTCTTTACGTAATAGAATTAAAGCGATTACGACTAATTACCATCGTAAACGAATAAAGCAAGCCTAACAACCGCATTACACCTGCCGTTTTCGACTTAAACTTGAAGACGTTCGTTACATATTATTCTCGGAATATATGTGTCATTCATTTGTATATGCAGCATCCGCTCTTTTACTTTGTTCTGTTTTGTTTTCAAAGACATTTGTAGCATTCACATGTCATCCCATTGTTAGTTGAATGCACCAGAATCCTCATTTTAAACATTTATTCTGGTAATATTAAATAACACTATGCGCATTATTTTCATCCCTCCGAAATGTTTGCTGCACTTGACCGTGCGCAACAAAAAATCTCTCACGCGTTTCATTCACGCAGGCGCTTGGCATTAATTAGTCGCTCATTAAGATTTTTACAATGCGTCTGCATACGTATTGTACGCCTTTCAGTTTCACACTCGCGGGCGTCCGATTGTCAGGCCGTCGCCTAGACAATACCGCTGCGCACATTTGAAACAGCATTAACCACTCATTAGCTCATTAAATCTGCGTCGTCACTTTCCATCTTCGATTATTCTCCGTCATCGCATTCCATTTTCCTTCGCCGCGTCGCCGACACTTGTTGAATGAACGGCGAGGCGCGCAAACGCGCTCCGCATACGAGAATGATTTATGAAACTGATTGCAAATGATTAAAAGTTGAAGCGAGAAGAAAGCCAAAACGAAAACGAAGCGCTCGCAAAGAGTGCAAATTATCGCGTTACAAAATTATCTTAATGATTTATCGACGACGCAAAGCCGCTATTAGCATTATCGTTCGTACGATTAATTAACGCTGCACCAATTAAATCCTCCTCAGCTCGATCAAAATTCGTTTTTCGTTTCATTGTTAGTTTACTTAATAACTGATCAATTATATTTGATATTCCTACGCAAAGTAATAATTTTGTTGTACTGATATTGAAAACAATGCGACTCGCAATTGCAAATTAAGATTTCCATTTCACACGCACGTTCGTAATTCGTAAATATGTAACTCAATTATCACGCTGATTACAATAACTAATTAATGCATAAAATTTCGCTCCGAGATACCAACACGAAAAATCGTTAAAGTGCAAAGCGTTCTTGGTACGATAATTAATATTAATAAATTGCAAGTAGAGAAATAAGTCACGAGAACGTCATGCTCAATATTCCAACTTCCAAGTATTAGAAAGTAAAACTTATGATTGTGTACCACGAACAACGTAAATATTTGAACAAATGATATTAAAAACGTCATCTAAAAAATAAAGTCAGTAGCGCGATGATTTTCAATATAATTTCTTTTTAATTAAATAACACTTTTCTACTTCCAACGTAAAACTCGTGAAATATTAAAATGCAAGCAATTTCGAGGGATTGCACTTATTCGATGCGTTTCCTTGTGCGGCGACGAACGAAATTACACATCCAACTGGCGTTTCTCCAATTTCTCATAAATTATGAAATCCATTCGTTTTTCTGCAGCCGAGCAGTGAACGCCTTTCCAGGCTTAAGAAGTTCAATCAGAAACATTCAAATCTAACTCAATTATGCATTCTAATTTAATTCTGCATTTTTACTGCTTCCAATCTCAACCTCTTCCGAATTGGATGCCCCTCTTTATTTCCACCGTATTCGATATTTTCTAGCAATCGCTATGATACTCCTCACCCAACCACCTTCCTAGCTGTAAGCTTTCAATGCCAGGCATGCCAAGCGATAAAGTTGCCGACTTGGAGCACCGACTAAGAAGCACCAGTCAGTTAATTGCATTTCTTCCTCGGCGACGCAGCACAACCGGCTCTTGCCACAAGACGGCGCGTGCGAAGACCTCTTGCCAATCGTTACTTATACCTCAACCAACATTGCTACAAAATAACTTTGCGCATGCTGTGCTTTGCTAACTATCAAAAATGTTAATCAGTAATCAGTGATCAACGCCAGTGTATCGTTCACATACGTTGCAAAAATCCATAAAAACGTTGATTTCATGCAAAGTTCTAATAAACATGAAAGAGTTGTATAAAATTGTGCTTCGGGTAATTCGACAATAAGTTATTGTCTTTCCACTCGACACTCGTCTTAACGAAGCGGCAAGAAAATACTAATAAAAAAGAACCATTGAAAATTATACAACCTCCTCGCTCGTAGCTATTACTCGAATTTATAAGTAATAATGGAGTATGTTAATTATTATATCACGGTAAGCCAATGACTACAATAAATTTCACTTTTGATTACTGGTTAAGTCAATTTGATCTTCTTTCAGGTATTGGTACTAACTTTAAGTCTGCACCAAAGCCCAGCGATAACAAACACCAGACGTAGCGATGGCTCATCTATCCCTAAAGACTTCAAACGTCATATTGGACTCGCGCCAGACACAAACTGGGAGCCGGGATTGAGAGAAGCCACACATCAAGCGTTGCTCAAAGAACATATCACTCTGAATCACTTAAGAGAAAAGATCTTTCAAGCCCCTATGTCTGGTGAAGGCGCAAAAGTTTCCCCCTTTGGCGATGTTGCCATACTAGCCCGAGGTCAGCTCTTTGTCAATCCAACAGGGTTTAGATTTATTCAGGAGCCGCATCCCAACGATTGCATCGATTGTCATGAATTAAGACAATGCTATGGCAAAGAATGTGAGATATATCTACA
>JAODGE020010974.1:0-10154 GCA_027574965.2 Ecitophya simulans
AAAGGCAGGATTCGTCTGCCCCTGAAGAAGCAGTGGCTGTGAAGACGTCTAAGCCGGGACTGTCGAGGAGTTTCAGCGAGACAAATTTGTCCAAGCGGCGCTCGTTCACGCGTGGCAGCATGTATCATCACAAGTCGCATCGGCGGGCGCAGTCGCTAGATAATTTGCGCCAACAGCTCGATACCGAATCGACCGATCGCACGCGAACGCCCAGTCCTGCACCGTCCAGTGGCCTCGAAAGTACATCGATCAAAGACGCTCCCATTCCGTTGGACGTCCTTAGCAGTGACAACCACCCGCAGGACGGCTCTGGAGAGAACCGTGGCGTCGTTTGCGGCGGATCCGTGCGCGGGTGGCTACCCGACGTTGCTGTAATTCTCTGGCGGCGAATGCTTGGTGCCTTAGGCGACGTGAACGAGATCGCCGATCCACACTTACATTCCCAGGTGTTCGAGTACTTGGTGCGCTTGGTCGATACGTTAATCAAGATCAAAGCGAATCAAGGCGTGTCTGCGGACAACATGAGCACGCCGTCGCCACCCGAGTGGGTGCCGCCACTCACTTTGATCGTCCCTTGGTGCTTTGGAGCTTTAAACTTATCGTCCGCGTATGATTCGGGGAAAATCAACGCGCTGCGTTTACTTTGCATTGTAACTATTAACTGTGATCCGCATCATCGAAGTTATCTGCCGCATTTCTACAGAAGCTTGCATTTCTGTAAGGAATTCATTTTGCTGTCACTGGTGTCGTTTACTAATTTATTTACCGTGCTTGCAGCTTTAAGCGGCAACACGCGGCCTATTCTTAACGTGACCCTCAGGTATTTGGGTCCTCGGTTTCTATCACTGCAATTGCCGGGTTCGTCCTTGCTGCTGCTCGACTTGGTGCACGCGTGCAGTGCCGTACTTAACTCTTCCGATCTGTCCGAAGCGACGCCGAGATACGAAGCGATCTCGATTTTAGGTGGCTTGTTGTCTATGACGGACAACCTGACTAAATTGTCCGTCTTGATGCCCGAAGAAAAGATAAAAGTATTACCTTGTCCTGATATCAAGGAGCACATTATTGGTATTGTTTTGAAGACTGGTCGCCGTGAGCCCACCGGCATGGCGAGATGCATCGCTTTGACTGTTTTGGGGCATTTCGTGTATCGCGAATTCACGAATGAGTCCTACAGTCCTTTGATATCAGAGGCAATCAATGTTATTCTGCAATCATTGAAGGTTTGTTTTTGACAAACTGCGAAATTGAACTTGCTAATTTTACGCTTTTTTTGTAGTTGACGAACAAAATTATCGCACAGTTGGCAAGCAATACGTTGTACTTGCTTTGCGATCATGGTGTCCTTCTCTGGCTGCATTATCCGCGTATGGCGGATTCGATTATCCGTGCGCTATGCCATGCGCTTTTCCTTCATACGCCTTCGGGCCCCACTGCGAGCGAGAACGAGAAGTCCTTGAGCACGTCCTTGCTGCTCTGTTTGGGCGAGTGGTGCATGAAACTAGGCCCGCAACGCTTGCTAGTGGTCTCTGAGTACGGAGAAAACAAATCATGCCTCTTGCTCCTTATTTTCAGCGTTTTGCATCGCATGCTCCGCACGAAGTCGTCTGAATACACTAATCTCTCCGGATTAGTGCCGCAACAAAATCAAGATGATTTTGATTCTCACATATCTTTGGACAATTTGGCACGCGGATCATCGGGTAACACCAAAACGCCGCAATATCGACTGGCGATTATCTTATGCGCGAGGACCGTTTTGTCGCATTTGGTAACGCACTTGGGGCATTTCCCAATGGCGATCGGCGCCGCTCGACTTAGTTCGCTCGTCGTTGAGCACGACGACGTTCCTGATTTGAATTCGGACGAGCTATCGATGGATATTTTCGCCGCGCCGAACATTCAGTTGTTTGTGCTGACTGCGAACGTGATCGCAAGTTTGGTGGAACTGCCCGCATTGGATTTGCCCGGTGGAGGCGTAACGGCGGGTCTGTCGACGGCCGACAAACAAGTTCGCGTTTTACTGCGCGATCTCTCCGGGAAGGCGTGCTGGGATGCGAGCATTTTGTACAAAACGCCCGACATGTATAAGAACTATAATCAACATCGGGAGAGCACCGCTAGTTGGAGCAGCACGAGTTCGAGCAAATGGGGGCCGATGAGTATCATGCAGCACGAGAGTTTATGTCCGACAAATATTGGACACACCAATATTCAACAACGAGCGATGCGCCATAGAAATCCGAACGTTTTGCCGAACACGGAAAATTCCGCACCCGATTTGGATCAATTGGATGATGTAAGTTTATTGCGTTTGCAGTGTGTATTACCTTAATATACAAATATTTGTTTGACATTAGTTATTGCAATACTTGGGTCATACGAGTCCGGAGTGCTTGGAAAACGGCGACCACAGCTTGAACGTTCCAGCCGTGTCCCCATTAGACACCGATTTAGAGGCCGAAGCCATCGGGTCAGTCATCAGCGAGAGAAATATCGAAATTGAACAATCGCGTTCCATGCAGAACAGCAACGCAATGTTGGGTCATCCCGCGTGTCGTCCCGAAAGCAGAGAGAGTGACCATCACAATCAGGAAACTAATAGTCAACAGTCGGCGTTCCAGCAGTCTCGTTTATTATTCTCCCAATTGGGACTCGCAGGCTGGGAGCGCAGGAAGCAGTTGCATTTGCTGAACAAGAACGAACGTCTCTTGCGCGAGTTGAAGAATTTGGACGGGCAGCGATGTCGCGAAACGCACAAAGTCGCCGTTATTTACGTCGCGCCTGGACAGGAAGATAAGAGCTCGATATTGTCCAACCAGGGTGGCAGCATTGCTTACGAACAATTTTTGGCGGCGTTAGCATGGGAAGTGGAGCTTGAGGCGCACACTGGCTTCCTCGGTGGCCTGCAGCGACAGGGCTCCACTGGTTTGACGGCGCCGTACGTCGCGAGTAGCTTTATGGAGGCAATATTCCATGTCGCGACTCGGATGCCTGGTGACACGCCCGAGGCAGTTTTGAATAAGGTAAATATTTACCCGTATTCGATGCATTGCGCCGCGCTCCGTTTGGTCTCGTACGATGGCGGCGATTTGCTGTATCAGTGATAACTTAGAGTGTGCATGGTTGGCTTGCTTTCAGACACGGCACTTGGGCAACGACGAAGTGCACGTTGTATGGTCGGAACATTCGCGAGATTATCGGCGGGATATAATCCCAACTGAATTCTGTGATATATTAATTAGTATATATCCGCTGGGTAATCATCTGAATCGGGTGACGATAAACTGCAAATCAGATGTTCCAATATTTGGCGTGCTGTTCGACGAGGCCATCATCGAGAACAGCATTTTGGCCGGCGTAGTAAGAGCGGCGATTATTTGCGCAAGTCGTGCCAAACGATCGACGCTCTCGTTCTATCAGCAATAGTAAGTTTTGAATAAATTTCGTCTTTTCGCTCGTTAGCGATAACGCATTCTTCGATTTCGTCTTCAGCTACGAAGAGCGGTCGCGATCGCTCGAAACCGTCGTCAATAAATATCGAAATGCCACGACCTACGAAGACTTGATTGCGAGAGTGTACATTCCGATGACGATGCCGGGCGCCTTTAACATTGGCATCGCGTCCGCTAACGAAAGCGATGGGGCGTCGAGCGTCGGCGGAAATTCGTCGAGCTCGTCGGCGGCGGCGTGGCTAGATATCATGCACAATCCGCACAAAGTCGGATCGAAAGAAATTGCCAAATTCAGAGGTGGGCATAAGCAATGAATGGTAACGCTGGATATCTAAGAACAATATTGTTTTCTCTGTCAAGATGGGCGCGGCGTGTGGTTCAACAACGTGGACATCTCGCAGAATGTCGAATCTACGAGCATATCTCCAAGACCTCTGAAGAAATTAACTAGTCTAAAGAACGCCCCGCGGCGATCGCTTAGGGCCGAGAACACCGGTAGCGAAACACCACCGCAGAGTCCAAATCAGTTTTTACGGAAGAAGTAAATATTACTTTTGTTATTTCTATGAGGTATTTGGTCTCGTTTTACTTATTAGTTAATTATTTAATTAATATTAATGAACATGCACTGCTATAATTAAGAGATATTGCTATAACACAGTATTTATTCCTTATATAAATAAAACTATTAAATTTATTTATTTGCCAATTAATAAAGATATTCCCGAATCTTCACGAATAACTGTTTTGATTTGAAGCGTTACTGATTGCCGACGTGAAAATAGTTCTGAGTATTTGTAACTCCACATTAAACAAAGTTACAAAGTATTTGAATGGAATGGGGAATCATATTAAATAATCTTGTAATTTAAGTCTAATTTAAATTCATGCACATATGGCAATAATATTTTCTTTTATGCGCACGCTGTGAATATATTGGGCCTTTCGTGGTAGCATCGTTGCTTCGTAATATGAATTTTATGTTAAACTTTGAGCTGCCCGTCGCGGCGACACTAGCGCGTCGCTGGCACATCGTGCAATATTGGATATAAGTCGAATGAGAGAACTTTACATCGGGCTTTACTATTCAGAGACGCGCCAGATCTGAAGGACCAAAACTGGAAGTGGAAGTTAGAATTAGAACGCGGCGCTCCTTTGGCGACGAGCGTCGTGGAAAAGGATAAGAATTTTCACGAATCCGATTTGCGTCCCGCTCAAAGGCGGACCGAGACTTCTCTCGGGCTTTCCATGGAAGGGGCAATGCTTCCGAGGAATACTGTTCGCCATAATGGAATCAAAACATCTCTATGTGCGCGCGGCTACTCGGCGGCATTACGCACCGCCGCTGAAAATTAAACCTAGCGCAAAAGCGTGTAGAACGATTTTTAATCTTTTACGGTCCAAACTCTATTAGACGTAAACAGGATGAGAATGTGGATGAGTTCATTCCGGGGGCTCGGTCGTTGGTCTGTTGGTGTCCGCTTATTCTTGCAGTTATTTTCATCCGGACGGGTTTATTCAAAAATTAAATTATAATAAAACGTATGTGGGACTGCGCATTAATTTTATACGTACGCAAAAACGCGCAACGTTTGAAAGCACCTCCACAAATAATGATATTCATACGAATGGCGCTTTACATTTTGCTGATTTGCGTTGTAATGGCGATGACACGCAAATGCAAAAAGCGTCCTTCCCGAGGACGATGTGTCGATTGTAATAAATCCCAATGAGTATTCTGTCGTAACTTCAAATACATTAACTTTTCTCGTCCGAGAGACGCGCTGATGTTGAAAACTAATAAACATATGTTCATTGTCACCCCTCGGCAACGTTTCCCAGAAGCGCGCTTTGTTTGTCATGTAATATAAATCTTTATGTGCCGCAGGCCTGCGGAGCTGATGCTCATGTCTTGCGCAAGCGTCTTCTACGTGTATTTAAGGCCGCGCTTTATTTCCCGCCGCCGGAAAATGTTGCCACACCTTACCTTCGGTGGTGGCGCGCAACATGGAGAAATGTATAAAACGCGTGAAAAATGCGCACGCCGGATTGCGCTATTTGGAGTGTCGGCTCTAAACAAGCTCGATGTCCATGTTTTCGCGTTCGCGCCGCGCCGCGAATAGTGCAGATAAACGTTGGGCTGTAACTCTGCCGCCGCGAGATAAAGAGGCGCACTTTACATTAATTGATTACGTCGTGTATATCGTTCGGAGGCATGCAGCAGTTGCTTCCACTTACGCGACCGGGCGCTGTCTCGGTCGTCTCGCGTGGCTTGTTTTTGAACGAAGATTTTATGAGGAGATATTTTAACGTTGGCATCTTATAGATCGTTATGGAAGTCGGTCGACAGTTGGTTGCGTGTTGTGTAAGGATTTCGTCTCTGCGGCGCTCGTGTGCACGAGGGTATCGCGTTGTCGGTCGTGGGGGGCGGCATCGCGGGTGTGCTTGTAGCTGCGTACTAGTGAGTAGTTATTTTTTTTTTCTTGTTTTTCTTTCCGCCGGAAATGTCATATAATAAATCATGTCGTAATCACTTATGAGCAGGCTGCCACGTGCGGTTGAGCAGTTTGGAGGTAAAAAATTTTGGCATGAAAATTGCCATTTATTCGAAAGTCGAACATCCACTTCGGCGTGCCCTCAAGAAATTGAAGAGCTCAATCGATTACGATGACTAATAAAATTGAAAATCGTTTTACATGAATCTGAAAGTAATCTATGGATGCAGAATTATCAAATCCAATATGTTTGTTAAATTTTAAGTTTGAAATAATGGTGGAGTGTTATAGCTGACAATTTTAATATTGATAAACGCTTTGGATTTCTAAAACAAACAGTATTATTTTCTTGCACGTGGAAATTAAAGCAATTACATAATAAATGTGGGCAAACGCTTTGGCTTCAGACTGAAGTCGTCTAGCATGTGAGTGCATTGTAATTCTGACAGCAAAACGCATCCTTTCTGTGCTCGATGTTTCGAAAATAAGGCACGCATCTTACATTTAGATGTAAGTTGGGATTTATTTTGTTTCCTAATTAGTACATCACTCCAGATTTTACCAACAGAGCAAAGAAATTCATACTTAAATAAAAAATTTCAAAACGTAATTCTCAGCCGGAAAAGAAAAAAATAGTTTTGTTTTTCTATTTGCGCGTTGTTTACTTCGTCTGTATAATGTATTCTTGTTGAATGCATTAATTTTATAATTTCTTAAAAGCGCAGTGCAGAAATGTAAATAAGTAAGGGAACCAAAAGGTAACTAAAGTAAAATTAAAATTTTAACATACGCTTGCATTCCTTGGATTGTGGGTACACGCATATAGTTATACCTGGCAAACATTAATTTTTTTATTTAATTGACCTGATTCCAATAAATTACTAATGTAGATATTGGAGAGCCATCAATGCGAACTTTAATTTATCATTTTAATTGTTTTAACAAATTATTTACGCGAAACAAAAACAACTCATTATGTTGGTGTTCTATATATCGGCTCCAATATCAATGAAAACAATGAAACGTAAAATCAACGAATTGATTTTAATTGCAATCCCGCATTCGCATCGACTAATGATCATAGTAATCAGTATATCGTATATTACAGCAAATATTAAAACGTTCAAATGTGCATCATTGGATACAACAAAATGCGTTTTTAATGGCGTTTTTAATAGCGTGCATATTTTATCGAACATATTACTACATTGGTACGTAATAGTTTATTGCCATCTATTTTACCGCTTTATATGCAACTGTGACTTTACGTTGGCTCATAAATCTAAGATAAAAGTTATATTATTTTCCGAAGCTATGAATTTTTAAAGATTGTCTGTCTAGCTAATCGAAGAAAGTGGAATACCAGTCTTGGTGATTGCTTTTTTCGCTGTTTGTATGCGAGTCAATCGTTTTCTAAACTCTACAATCTGAACAAATCGATGGGCGTCTCGGCACCGATTGGAACAAACAATCTCTTAACTCAAGATCGGAAAAAGCAACATTTTCCATACCCCCAACAGTGTCATTTGATTCTCAGGACTTGAGCATCACGGACTTTTCACAAAATAAGAGCACTGTAGACAGATAGAAACAAGAAATGGAATGTTAAAGTATTGTGTGTCCTGATCTGCCGATAATATAGGTTGAACATTATATGTACAAATATTTAAAGTTTACATCTATCAGAGAACAATACATTTAGTTTAATTACTCGAGTTTAAGAATTCTTAATTATTCCCTGGTCATATCTCGCGCAGAGGATTTTATTGCTTCCGGCTCATAAACTTTGATGACACGCGTAATTAGCCCGTCCCTGCAGGATATGTTTCACATCCATTCAACTTTTATTGTTTTGGTTCACAGAGAAAACTCTTAGGAACAAAACAATTAAAACAAAAAAAAACGTTTTTTTTAACCTAATTACCTCGAGCTATTCAAAAATTCTTTAATTTTCAACCTAAATAAAGTCTTTTCAAATATCTTGCGCCACTCACGCTTTCCGCTGATATTTCCTTTTGCCGCACTGCTGCTGCGGCGCCGCACGCGAAACTTAATTAGCTGCCAAGTCGGGTTCGCCCAAGGGCCGTGCGCTTTACGAGCGGAAGTCATTCCTCATCTTCGCGGAAGAGTGCAACCTTCTTTTTGTCTTGCGCGACAGCGCTGTGACACTTCGTACAATTAGCAGCTTCGATTTTAATCGCGCCGCAAAAACGAACGCGGCGGCAACGCGCTAGAAAGCGACGATCTTCGAGGAGCGTTTTTCGGACCTCCAGTCCGTAAAATGTCGGCAAAAAGGTCTTCGGGTCTTCGCGCTGCGAGACGACGCGTCGTGCGAAACCTCCCAGATTAACACGATTACACGATGAATTATGACCGTGGGTTTTGTCCAAGTTTTCGGCGCATTTTTCTTCGGTGTATACAATTAGTTTAAACTTTCCGCACAAGAAATGCGGCGGGACTGCAGCGATTACGAGATTAATTGTATAATAACGCCGAAAGCGGACTCTTACTGCGGCTGATGTGGATGTACAGTGATGTAAATGAAGTTGGAAAATAGATTTATTCTCATGTATAATTCTGCACGGTTTTGCATTCGGTTGTGTGCGGCATCCCGTGTCTTGCGTCTTGCGTTCTGCGGTATTCTTCTCGGAACGTGTATGTAGACGTTGGCCACCACTCGGTTTTGCAATATTCCTCGGTCCCGTTGATCTCGTGCCCGATGTGCTTTTAGCTCAAGCGGCAAATTTCATTTTACAAGTTGGTGGGCATATTTCTGGAAAACCGAGTGTGTCAACAACATAACCACTCGCAAAATATCAACCCTACCGGAAACACAGAAGCAAATCATGCCACTTCTCCACTATCAATTTAATCATATTTTGAATACCTAGTCCTGCATCTAGCCCAATAAAAACACGCGTGACTTTCATTTACATTTTATATTCTCTAAAACTTACAGTTATCCTTGCAAGTAGTAAATATCACATCCCGAGCAATACTTAAGAAACCTCAAATTGTCAAAGTTAAGTAATAAACTAGTATATTTCCATTGTCATAAAGTATAACGCCTAATTAAAAAGCTACCCACTGCACCCATCTTTTTTAGAAATATTCACAACATTTTAAATAATTTCTAGCATAATTTTTGTTTTAAAGGACACGGACGAAGAATATGTGAGGACTGGGTTTGTTGAAGAGATTAGTAAATTTTCGCCAACGATGATATACTGCCTGCACTAACGAAAATTCAAAGAAACGAACACAATGTGTCCCATGAAAATCATTTTATTTGAGAGCACAAAGGACGTGGAGTGCACAATTAGCGTCAATTAAAATTTCCTCCCAAGGCAGGAAGATTAACTCTTGATATGCTTAATTTCAGCATGATATTCACGCGCACGGTGTGCCTTTTAGACGCACTGCACGTGCGAACACTTCCGAGTGCTGTTATATTGCGGTGCAAGGGCTTTGGTTTGAACGTGGTAGATCCATTCTGCCAGTAAAGCTTAGGACCGAGTAATTATTCTGACTTCCGTACAGACACTTTTAGGTACTTTGCATTTGGATCCGGGTGACGCTGTCAAGAGGAGGTAGTGTTATAGTGTTTTGGGGCATTGTTTAAACATCCTTTAAAGAACAAGTTAAATTATAATATTGTCGTTTAAATGGTAGGGAAGACGGAATATTGTTGAGGATGCGATTAGGTAGATTTGATATCACATAGTATTTGTGCTTTGGTTGGCGCGCATTGTATTTTGGAGTTTTTCAATTGTGGCATGGTTTGCATTTCCTAGGCACATTTCTTTTGACGTGCCGTCCTTGCGGCCTCCTGCTGCTCAGTTGGAGGAGCCGCCAACAGCGAAGACGATGAATCAAAACACATAATGGAGCGTCACTCACGATTTAAGAATGGAACGCCGATGTGTCACATATGGTATTTAGCCACACAACCCCCGAAAGTCAACCAGCTAGGTGGTTGATGTGAGACAGATTTTGCAGATCCGCCAACAAGTAAACACTAATTGCAACCATCAGTTGCTCGCAGGATCGATTGCGATTCACGCGCAGTACCATAAACAATTCAAAATTCAAATATTTACTAGCTCTATGATAGCTCTAAATATCTAAACAAATTTACATATTGGAGTATAATCGTAGTTATTCTATATTATTCTATAACTTGTTGAGAAATTTTGCTTCGCTA
>JAODGE020010979.1:0-12259 GCA_027574965.2 Ecitophya simulans
CATTAAGCGATTAATTGATACCATCATTATGATAGCCAAAACAGGCAAATCATGACTTCTGTGACCTCAAAATTCAATCGAATAATTTGAATATCAAGTAATCTAGACATCAGTGCCATAGTGCCAAGCATGGAATTTTGAAGATAATTTATGAAACGGACGATCCATCGAACATTCGATTAAAATCGATTAAATCTTCTCTAAATTGACAAATAAATATTTTTGTGTTTTATTTATCGATTAATCGATTAATCGATTAATACAGATATACTATGCTTAGTCTCTTGTAAAGAATTGCGTCCGATCGGGCGCAGAGGTGGCGAAGCGCTAACTGCTCACCAAACATCGACGCGTAAGCGATGACATTACCTAAATTAAAATACATTTTGATAAACAAAAAAAATCTCAAATTGTCGTCGCCGGAAAACGTCTGTCAGGGGCGTGTCAATGTTGAAAATCCAATCGCGTATCCCTATTTCAGTCCTTTAAACCGTGCCCTTCGATATATTGCTCCGACATCACCCGAATCGATATCTCACAGCTATCTGGAAAGAGGCAAAGCCAAAGGAAAGTTCCACTCGTTTTGCAGACACCGCCTATGGGGGAAAACGACGATAAAACCACGATCAACACGCATCTCCTTCTCAAAACGACACCAATGCTCCAATGCGGATGCGGACCGATCGATTGCAAACGTTTGCGCACCGCATCGGCATTCGTCTAGTTTACAAATTCACTGCACCCAACACCCCCGACGCTCCTAACGGCCCGCTAAGATTAGTCACACGCACACTCTCCAAGGGATTGGAGGCGCTAGGGACTTGGAGAATGACGTGGCGGAGTGACAACATCCCTCTCAAATGAAGGGAGACAAGTGTTTTAGAAAATCAGAGTGCCCAGCAGCTGAGAACTTCTGTCAAGAGATAAATCATAAGGGGCTGCGCACCCTTCTTTTAAAACGTTGCCAAATTGTAATCGAGTTATTAAGTCACAATTCCATTTGGGAAACCACTTGGAAAATTGCAGAATCTGCTACAGAATCCGATTAATTTTAGTGCACTACAGGTAAACATCTAACGTAACCTTCGTTTGTTGCCGTTACTCAAGCATGTTCATTACCTATTATTTGTCACCTCCTCGTCTTTGTTCATTTCCACCACGCAAACCACCCAGAACTTCTGTCAAAACTTTATTTGCATCTCGCAAGCTGCCAACCCACCGAACGGACAAAAAGCATAAACTATTTACCATTGAGCCTCGGCCTTAGTCTCGTACAACACATCGGCGGTTCGCGCAAACATCAACGATAGTGACAGTTGTTTAGAAATTTCAAGGTTGAAAAAAGGTCGAAAGAAGCGCGCGCCTCTTGCGCATCGTCGCGTGCGCGCAGCTTAAGTCGCATCGCGACGCGCGGCCGAAGGAAAGTAATTTTAGCACGCGCGCGTCGCGTCGCTCGCAGACGTTGCCTAGCCGCCTCGCCAGACGACGCCGCGCCGCTTCGATCTTAAGTCGGCTCAAGCCAACGCAGATAATTAACGCCGCGCGTAATTAACGATCGCCGAAATAGTCAATAACGCGGACGCGCGCGTCGCTCGTCCACATTCCGGTCGTCGGCGCGGCGCTAAGAAATAGACAAACATCACGACGGGGCGAAATGTCACCGAAGCACGCGAGGCTTCGCGTTAAGTCAGGTGACTTTCGACGAATCCAAATCATTCCCGCTTACCGAGACATTCGAGTGTGGCAATTTGTAGGACAGTTTTTCAGGTGTAGTTTTGTACCTTTAAGAAAAGGGTAACTAAATTGCTGATAACGTATTTAGGTATAGTTGGCTAATAGCCAATTGATGGTTACATAGTTATTTGGTAATATGTTAAAAATAAAAATATATATATAAAAAAATGTTAAATATGTTAAGTAGCATAAAAACACCGGTCCTAGCGCAATTTAACATGAAATTTAAAAGCGACTTCTGAAGTGGGAGTTACAAATAGGAGAGAGTCAACGGTAAATGTGGAAAGTACTACGTAACGTGATAAAAAACTTATTTAGCAATTAATATTAAAATGTGGCAGAAACAAAGCAAACAAAAGTAGAGTAATATTTAAAAACTGATTTTGTAGCTTTACATAACTTGAACAAGTAACAATTCGTGGTATTTTAATGCATCCGGCATTAAACGCCATTACGTCTCCTGAATTATGCCGTTTTCCAGTAGCGTTTAAGTAACAAAAATACTCGACGCATTAAAACCGCACTTAAGTCCCATTCGAAGCCAAAAGTAGTTACAAAATATTGGGTTAAGTAATAAACGCTTCACTTTTGACAACCGCATTTTTCGTTATTTTACAATAAATAAATATTGGAAAATACAGTAGAGTTGTATAATCGTCCACATTTTTCACCATTCTAAAAAGAGATAAGAAAAGTAATGAGCGTTTTTACTTTATAAACAATTCGACTGTTCCTCGTCAAAAATAACAACACAGCTTGTTGCTGCCTAGATTTGAAGAAGTTGAGGATCCAACTTTGAAAGTCTCCCACATTGATAAAAGTTACAAACGTTAACAGAGAAAAACACCAGAATTATAGAGGAAAAACTGACCTCTTAAACGCTCACTGACCAGGTAGTCAGATAAGCAAATCGAAGACGTAAAATGATAGAACCAACTAAACCGAAACCTGTAAATATTTGCGCAGCGACAAAATCGAGGCGACATTTCGCTGTGTGCATTCGAAATTCACACGTTTTCAGGCGCTCAGCTTCGACTTAAGCCACTTCGTCGGCACCAACGTGCGCTCCGAGCATGTTCTGTTTACGTTCCGCTTTAGGGCGTAGGTAGATAAGACACAAATAACAACTTTACGATAGCGTCGTTGCGTTGACACGTGGCTGTGAATTAAGCGGAACGGCAACAGGGCAAACGACAAATTCCCCGAAAAAAACTCTTCGACGTGTTCGCGCCGCGCGAACCATCTAATTAAATTAGGTGGATTTATTGTATTTATGCATTGTTGTATTCGTTATGTTGTTCGTGCCCGACTTCTTTGACAGATATGACA
The DNA here is from genome assembly GCA_027574965.2 of Ecitophya simulans. Taxonomy (NCBI): domain Eukaryota; kingdom Metazoa; phylum Arthropoda; class Insecta; order Coleoptera; family Staphylinidae; genus Ecitophya; species Ecitophya simulans. The sequence goes on from JAODGE020010979.1 coordinate 3,064, forward strand.
GAAATGATGTTGAACTCTACCCGTCCAAGAAAAATATAATTAACTTAAAAACCAATCGAGATATTACCTTGATTTTTGCGTGAAATCATAGAAAATTTATTGGAGTATAACTATGGCAAATTTTAGACTTGTTAGTTAATTAGATAAGATATTAAATCAGATAAACGCAAAAAGAAATCTTTATATATATTTTTTACCAACTTAAACAATTAATATCGTTTAAAGTAAATGAGATATTTAAAAAAATTAAACACGCATTAATAGAGAATTTAATTTCTTACTAGGCCTAAAATTTTAAATTAATTATCTCTGTTGAATTAGACACAATTAATTAATTAAATACGCGTAACGTCGCAACGAATTTTATCATATAGAAAATTAGCGAACTTTACCCTAAACTCAAGAAGCAATCATATAGAGTCGTTCACTCACTACAACAAATACTAATTACATAAACAAATTTCAGATTTATGAGTTAATTAAATCAGATATTAAATTACATAAACGTAAAAATAAATCTTTATGTATTTCTTTACAAACTTTAACAGTTTGAATCCTCTAAAGTAACAATGATATTTTAAAATGTTAAACACGGATTAATAGAGAATTAAATTTCTTACCAAGCCTAAAAGTTTGAATTATCGCTGTTTAAATATGCATAATTAATTAATTAATTACGCGTGACTTCGCAACGAATTTTATTATCTAGAATCGAACTTTATTCTTAGGTACACCCCAAACCCAAGAAGCAATCTTATACATTCGTTAACTAACTACTTTGAGTATATCTACGCCAAATTTCAGACTTATAAGTTCATTAAATCACACATGAAATTAGATAAACGTAAAAATTAATTTATAAATATTTTTTTACCAACTTCAACAATAAATATCGTCTAAAGTAGGATAGATGTTTTAAAAAGTTAAAGACGCATTAATAAAGAATTTAATTTCTTACTAGACTTAAAATTTTGAATTAACTTCGAACTTTACCCTTAGGTACACCCCAAACCCAAGAAATAATCATATACAGTCGTTCACTAACTACAAAAAATACTAATTACATAAGCTTCGTTGAAAATTTCGTCACTTTCCTTGCAGAACATGTAGAACAATTTAAGCTTCGAGCGTTTCATAATTGACTCATCAAAAACCGCAGCGTATTTTGTCCGCCTCCGATCTCGCGACAGCAATCAATCGAAGTAATCGCCGGCGGCGTCGGCGCCCGCCTCAAAACCGCCGCCGCGTCGCCACCGTGGCTATTTCCGTGCGCATAGTTCGAAATCGTCGCTATTTCGAGCGGCCGACTCTGCGCCGCGACGCGCTAACAAGTGAGTAACCGACGCATGCGCAGACATTGTTCGAAGGCGTCCTAAGACCGTAGGAGCGTCCGAGGCGTCCTCCCATGCCGACGTCCTCGCGCAGGACAACCACGAACGTCCGCTATTAATAGCCGAACGAAAAACCGTCACGGACTTTGACATTAAAAAGAGTCGCGTTCGGTTAAATCTAGCGTCGACGAGCACGCGGAAATGACAGCTTTCGACAAACGCGTCAATGTTCCGATGCGTTCGGCGCGTCGTCGACGTCCGCGACGAAAATAAATTAGTGCAAGCGACGGCAAACAAAAGTTTGTTAGTTTTGGCTTTCTTTCGCCATTCGCCATTTCACCAATGATTATCGATTTTTATCGCACGACACGTCCGGGAGAAGTAAAGTCTTTGAAGTTTTTGAACCGATTTGCTTAAAAAATTTTCAAGTGACATGTTTATCGAGAACGGTTCATAGAAATAGTGTTTGTTTAAGGGATTGGTGATTAAAATTTGTCTTAGTAATTAAAACATTGATGCATTTTTTTTCATAAAATAATTTGCAAATAATTTGTTTATCGAAAACAGTTAAAAAATAGTGTATCTTCATTAGTTTCTATGTAAGTAATGATTAAAATTTACAACAAATTTTCGATCAAATAAACTTTAACAATTACATTGTCCGACATAAAAAATTAATTTTTATAGTTTTTCTTAATATTCTATTTTTCTTAAGATTCTATGAATCGTGCTTTAATTTCGGATTTTAGTAATATTTCACATGAATTTCCATTTAAACTGTTTGACAAAATTGTATTTCAAGGACATGATTATATAGAGAATTCCGTAAATAATTTCGCAGATTTTGAAACAAAGAACAATAAAAATCGGCCAGAAAGTTTTAAATAATCGACTAAGCAAGTAATCGATTAATATCAACAGTGAAAATATGCGATAACAAAATTATTGATTGTTTAATTGATTTAATCAACTTTTAAATTAATGAAAACTTTTTTAAATTTATTTTAATATATTCTTAAAATTAATCCTTAAAATGTTTAAAACTATGTGTAATAATTAATAACTAATTATTGAGTCAATTCCGGTAGTCACCGCGTTTTTTTATGTTGTTTTGTTTTTTCTTACTCATTCCTTTATTTCATTCTTTCTTATTTCTGCTAATACTATATATAATACACACATGCACAATACTCAATATAATAGACAAAACACCAAATATTCTAGCTATTAACTGAGAATTATAATTCTAAATCTTTTCATGTCTGTTTAATGCATAATTTACAGAGGAATCAAGTAATATAACAAACGAAATAAATTAATTACAGGTAATTTAATAACAATTTACGTAATTATAAAAATATTACATTTGCATTCGATTAATTGACTACAAGAACTCGATTAGTTCAGTAAATTCCTAGTCAAAGCTAATCTAACTACGCTCGAATTACGCTCAGAAATTGCAGTTTTGTTCAAAAATGAAATCGCCTTCGTTATAAACTTCTCGATTTATTCGGGCCTTTGAAGTACAAGTTTATCAAACAATTAAACCAGAAATCAAAGTCGAAAATGAACTAAATTGGTCCAAACTTTGACCTTAATTTATTACAAAAACCTTATACGTTAGAACAATTTTATTACGAGATATAGTGTCGCCCGTCAAACTACACCAGACTCAGTTTAAAGACTTAAAACAATTACCTTTTTTAAAGGCCCGATATTTAATCAACGATTGACACAATTCTGCCATTCGTCTGTCAACGTGGCTAATCCGGTTTGAAATGAAACCATCTTTATTCCGTACTGCTCTCTATCGCTTCCCAACGCTAATTTCCTTACAAACGCCACTCGAACGCAACGCGCGCAAACAGCGCGTCCAGATATCGGCGGTCGAGAAACAAAATTCAAGCATTTCGAGTATTTCCGCGCGAGTTTGCGCGCTCGGCGCAAATCACACCCGGCTCAAGTTGATGCGGATTGCGTCCAGTCTGCAGTCTCGGCAATTGCGCAATCGCGAATCGACCTCGTCGAGCGCGAAAAAGCACGTGGCTCGCGACAACCGCACGCTCGCACTAGAGTTATTATTAAATTTTCTATAAATTTCGCACTTCGCGCGTCGGTTGTACTATCCCGTACGAGTTCGCGTCTAGTGCCGCGAACGGTTGCCGCGTTCGCGCAATATTTCATTGATAATTTCACATTTTATCTCAGCATCACCGAAATTATTCACGGCGTTAATTTGGGATAAAAACTGACGCAAATATTAAATCATACAGATCGAATCGACGAGGTTTTTCTTTTATTGTAACTAAAATGGAAATGACTCCAGTAAAGTATAAATCAGAACTAGATATTTTTTATGCAAACACCAATAAATTAAATGGTTTAATCACAACAAATTGTCAAAATGTAACAACAATTTTATGCAATACTACTAAAATAATTTGTATTTCTTCGGCTATAAATTAATTAATAATATTAAGGTGTTAATTGACGTATATTGTCTCAAATTATTAAACAAATTTAGTTATATCTAGCCATATTATATTTGTGACGACATTGTCTATAATATATCGTGTAAAAAAATAAATATTCCATATATTTTATATAAACAGCAATAAATTCTCTACATTTACAGCACTTAGAATTTTCCTCTAACTAAAACGGTTATATTTTGTACTTGTGCAGTTAACAAATAATGAATACTAATTAATTAATACAAGATAAGCTGGCGTATTCAAAACTATTTAGAAAATATTTCTAATATATTTCGTTTTTGTATAATTGAGATAAAAACTTGTCATAATGAAATTTGCAGAAAACCAAACTCATTTTTTAAATTAACATATATTGCCTCAAATTATTAAACAGATAATATCTAATCATATATTTATTTGTTACGACATTCTCTATAATATATCGTATAATAAAATTCAACATTAGATATAATTTGTGTAAACAACAATAAATTCTCTACAGTTAAGCACTTGGAATTTTCCTTTAACTAAAACGGTTTAATCACAATAAATTACGGAAATATAACAACAATGTGATGCAAATTCAAAACTCTTTAGAAAAAACTCTTAATATATTTGGTTTTTATATAATTACCTCAATTATAATATACGGCTTCTTAACAAAATTTTCAAGAGGCCAAACTAATTTTTGGTAATTAACATATATTGCCTCAAATTATTAAACTAATTTAGTTATAACTAGCCATATCTATTTGTAATACAATTCTTTTTCATAGATTGTTTAAAAAATTAAATAATCTCCATTGATTTTTGTCTAATTAATAGTAAAAGTCGACTAAATTCATTAAACCGTCATCCCTTAGTTTTTCCTTAATCAAAACCAAACTATTCGGTACAATACAATAAACTTTTCAATATACACCGTAGATAAAATTATCATTCGCGTAAAATGTACCAAATTACGTCTACTTTCACCCTTCAAAGTCAAAACGATAAGCTTGCAATATTGAAAAATAAGTGATAAAGAGTAACTCACCATTATCAACGGCCAACGCACGCCATCTCGTCTTACGGGCCTTCTTGCCCATTTTCCGGTCGGTCCGCGCGCCCCTCTGCTCAAGGACGACTCGCCGCCCCCGGACGAGATCCGCCGGCCGGCGCGCCGCTTCCGCCCTCGCGACGCGGCACCGTCCGCACCCGGAGTCCACACCGCCGGCGGGCACCTTTAAACCATCAATTCGGCCCGTCAGTTGTCGCCGACACGATCGCCGCGAGGTTCGCAAAGAAATTCCAAACGCCGAGAACCCGGTGCCCGTCAATCGCAACGCGCCATCCGACCGTCGACGCCCGTTAGTCGATCGTGCTAATCAGTCGAATCGTCGTCGACGACGCCGTCGCGCGTTTCCAGAGTTTTTCGGTTGTCGCGTGAGCTCCAGCCTCCGCACACATTCGCGCGCGCGCGCGTCACACGCGAACACGTGCACGACGGCGCGCCGCGGAATCGATTTTCTCCGCCGGCCGGCTTGCCGCCGCCACCGTCGTCGCCGCCACCACCGCCGCCGCCGCCGTCGTCGTCGTGGTTGCCGGGCGAAATCGGCGCGCGGCGCGCAACTTCGACGCCGATCGCGAGACTAACGAAGCATGCCGCGACGCGGCCGGCCGAAAAACTTGCCGCTCGCTTCTGGTCGCGGGCGGCGCGATTTTCGCACGTTCTACGAACAAATCGCCAAGGGTCGCACACTGCAATCGTTCATCGTTCGCGGCCGTCGGTACGGCGTTCAAAGAAGACCGGCGACGCGCGCGCTTCTTCGCGAGGCGGCCGTTCGCCGCCGCCACACTGCACCGGGTAAGAGCGCACGTCGCGGAGTGCGTGCGCGTTCGACGGGCGCCGAAGGCCGAGAGAGAGGACGCCGAACGCGTCGCGCGGCGCGCCGGCACCGAACCGCCTCAGGCCGGCCGGTTACGTAACGCGCCGCGCGCCGCGACACGCCCACCGGAGCTCGGCCGCCGCCGCCGCCGCCGCCGCCACCACCGCTGCGCGCGCATCTCGCCGGCTCTGCCGAGCGAACTTTTGCCGCGGTTCGTGCCATTTCACGTCGAACTGGCACGGCACGTCGCCGCCGTTTCGATTTGTGACGATCGCGCGCGTCTCTCGGCGATCGGACGTCCGCGTGAACAATAAACAAGGTCGAACTATTTAAATTTTGCACACTCTGAGACGAATCATACATACGGCGCCATCTATCGTGCGTCTTGTACACTCCAATTAAATTTGCAGAACAAATCATTAAAAAGACGTAATTTTGTAGCAAATATAATAACAATAATTAATCAATAAATAATTTGCAAATTATTTTGCCCTGTAGCACACCTATAATTGCTTTGTACTTGTTAATATATTCTGTCTAAAATCTGTTCAACACTAGGCAACTCAACGTTCGTCATTCTACTTGTCACTAGGGATGGCAAAAAGTTTGACATAATCGATTAAACCATTAATCGATTAATAACAACGATAAAAATAATTGTTTGCAAAATTATTGGTTGTTATTTTTATCAAATGTTTAATTAATTAAACTTTTTTAAAATATATTCAATATAGTGTAAAAATTAACATTTTTAGTGTTTATATTTAAATGTTATAATTAATAACTAATCAATGAGTGAATTCCAATGATCAACAAGTTTATATTGTTTTTTTATCAATTGAATTTATCCTTTTATTCCATTTTTTCTTATTTCTGCAAAAATGCTGCCTCAAATTATGAGTGTCTACTCATCTTACATAAACGTTGATTCTAAAATAAAACTCCAAATATTCTGGGTTTTAACTAAAATTCGTAAGTTTAAATCTTTTAATTTATGTTTGGTACATGATTTGCAGAGGAATCAAGTTATATAACCAACAAAATAAATTAATTACAATTAAATCAGTAACAATTCAAGTGATTAGAAAAATATTAAACTTGCATTCGATTAATTGATTACAAGAACTCGATTAGTTCGATTAATTTCCAGTCAAAATTAATCAAACTTTTAATCGAACTTAAAACGACAATAACCGATTATTTCGATTAATCGATGAATTTTTGCCATCTCTACTTGTCACCGGAATAAAATCTGCCGAAGACAGAATGAAATTACACCCTAATTAATCATCAATTAGCGATACGGTGCATTACCGAGATCTCAACATGTGGACGAGGCTAAAATTCCTAATCGTCGTTGCCTTTTGCGCAAATGGTGAGTTACTGATTACTCAAATCTGTTCATCTCGACAGTGAGTCAACTGATTTCTCAACTTACCTCAGTAATTGCTTATTTACAAATTATCTCGACGATTATCTTCTTGCAGCGCACTGCCAGCGTACCAAAGACAAGATGTACAACACAATCGACGGTATATCAGCGTGCTTTCGACGTCTAAATGGCACTCATCAGATTGGCTGTTCGTGTAAGTTGCCACCCAACACAAATCAACAAGTTAGAAACAAAATAATGCAGCCTGCTTGTCCTACATGACAATAACTCGGTCATTTTTACTTGATCAACAAAGATGCATTATTTTCTGTGTTCTAGCCAAAAGGGAGGGCTCAACAGGCATAATTCACTTCATAGAAACATCGAAGGACTTAAACTTTGTCCTAGAAGTGGATAATGGCATGGAATACATCCCAGTCATTCCTGTTGAGTTATTCACAAGGGATCTCACTGACAAATTGCAGTCCTCTAAACATATAAGCGGATTATTGATCTACAACATAGGCAAAAGTCACAGGGCAAGTTTAAATCACTACAGTCCTGATTTGAAGTGCCCTAACGAAGGTAGCAACATGGAGGGAACATGCAGCACCAACTGGAATCCATTGGGCAACTCTTTGCTTGTCGCAAACTTCAAATATCCGGTGTTTTATCTGGACAAGGAGAAGGAAATTATGAAAGTGCGAGATTGTTTCAATAGGTTTAACAATTTTAGTTTCGATGCGCACACGAGCCGTTCGTTGTGTAGCGTTGAACTGAAGAGCTTCATGTTTGCGGCGTACAACACGCCCACATGTCTCAGGTAATCTTGGCTCGATTTCCGTGAAGTTTTGCAGTAAAATTCGTTGATCCGTCACTAGGCGTTCGCAATCGGTCGTGAACATGAATCCGATGAAGTTTTGCGACGCGCTGGGCGATCAGAACGTCTGGGCGTCGCTGTTTCCGATGGGCAACTCGTCGCTGACGCCGCAGAGCAATCTGCGCAGCGACGTGAAGCAGATTTTGGTCGTGAGTCGCGTGGACGCCGCCTCGCTGTTCTACAACGTGGAGCCGGGCGCGGCGAGCGCCGTCAGCGGCATGGTCGCACTGTTGGCCGTCGCCGAATTGCTCAAGCGGATGTTACCGACGTACGAAGGCTACGGTTGGTAAAAAATCTGACAATGCACCGCCAAAAATGGCTAAAATTAGCGCGGTTAATTGTCCAGGACACAACGTCGTCTTCGTTCTCTTCAACGGCGAGTCCTTCGACTACATCGGCTCGCAGCGCGTCGTCTACGACATGAAGCGCGGCCGATTCCCGCGCGCCGAGTACGCGTCGTCGCAGGAGCATTCGCTGCCGATCCGGCTCGAGGACGTCGACGTCGTGTTCGAGATATCGCAGGTCGGCGGCACGCGCGAGCTGCACGCGCACACGCTCGCCGACCACGCGAGCTTCACGCAAATCCTGCGAAAACACCTCAACGTCGAAGTGCACGCCGGGCGGATTCCGCCGACGTCGATTCAGAGCTTCGCCAGGGAGGAGCGCGCGCCCTGGAGCCTCGTGCTGACCGATTACGCGTCGGAGTTTACGAACAAGTTCTATAACGGCATTTACGACGACGCCGACAACATCGAATTCACATATCAGAACATGTCCGACGACGGGGACGCGGACGTCCTGTCGAAGGACAGCGTGCAAGTGCGCATTGGCGAGGTCGTCGATGGGATCGCGAGGAGTTTGTACGAAGTCGTCACGACGCGGGAATATAACGAGACCGAACGCGCCAATTTGTACTACGTAAGTCTTCGCTTTTCGGTCTGATTGATGTTGACTTGTTTGCGTCGTCTATAGGTGAACGAATTGCTCCACTGCTTTCTGGAGTCGGCGAACTGCAGCGTCCACCGAGCGCTGCGCAAGGGCAGTTTTCAGCCGGTGCCGCTGAGTTTGTACGTCGGCGTTACCGTCAGCGCCAACATCGTCACGAGCTTGCTGGCGCTGACGTTCGCGTTCTTCCTCGGCGACAAGATCGGCGAAGGGCCGTGTCCGGCGAACATGTCCTCGCACGTCTACTATCATTTCAATATGTCCGATAGCGTCGCGCATAGGAACAAGACGAGTTGTTATCGCGTTTCAATGAATTTGACCGACGC
>JAODGE020011006.1:0-11321 GCA_027574965.2 Ecitophya simulans
AGCGCAAGATCGAGTCGGTGATGTTTGATCAACAAGACAAGCAACTCCTGAAGGTTTTGCAAAGAGGGGAAGATTCGCAGTTTGATCAGCTGCTCAGCGCATTCGGTTCGGTTGCTGAGCACTGCTTGCCTTCATTGTTGAAGGCCTTGTTTCTATGGTATGAGCGGCAGTTGAGTGAAGTGAGCAATTCGGAACAAAAGAAAGTCGAAAAGGGAAAAAGGTATGCAACAATACCCACCACAATCACCTCGATAAACTATGCTGTTAAACTGTTATCGTTTCTAGTATTATTAATATAGTTTCCGGAAACACGCCTGAAGTTGTTGAAAGAAGCGAGGAGGAAATACAGCAAGAACGTCGCGACTTGGCTGTGGAGTTTATTTTCTGTTTAGTCCTCATCGAAGTGCTCAGACAGTTGTCATTTCATCCTGGTCATGAAGATCTCGTGCAGTACATCGAATCGATTGCATTTAAACATTTCAAATACAGAGAGGGGTGAGTCACGTGTAATTGATTGGTTGGTGTGTGTTTAAAGTTGAAAATTCGACGTGCGATTTAGAACTGCGAATAATCCGAATGCCGCAAACATTCACATAATCGCCGATTTGTACGCCGAAGTAATCGGCGCCTTGGCCCAGTCGAGGTTCATGTCTGTGCGGACGCGATTCATGTCGGAGCTGAAAGAGTTACGATTGCGCGACCCTAGTCCCAACACGACGCAGAGCATTATCAGTTTACTCATGGGCATGAAATTCTTTCGCGTCAAGATGGTGCCCATCGAAGAGTTCGAAGCGTCATTTCAGTTTATGCAGGAATGCGCCCAGTACTTCCTGGACGTTAAGGATAAAGACATTAAGCACGCGCTTGCGGGTTTGTTCGTGGAGATTTTGGTTCCTGTCGCTGCCGTAAGTTCAAACATTTTTGTTTCGTATTTATTTGATAACATGTGTTCTCACTTGGTACAGACTGTGAAGAACGAGGTGAACGTTCCGTGCCTGAAGAATTTCGTCGAAATGTTATACTCGCAGACGTTGGACGCGAGCACGAAATCGAAACATCGATTGGCATTGTTTCCCCTAATAACGTGCCTACTGTGCGTCAGCCAGAAGGCGTTCTTCCTGCAAAATTGGCATTATTTCCTGGCGATGTGTCTGTCGCATTTGAAAAATCGTGACTCGAAGATGTGTCGCGTCGCCCTGGAGTCTCTCTATCGCTTGCTGTGGGTGTACATGATTCGCATCAAATGCGAGAGCAATTCGGCGACGCATTCGCGCCTCCAGAGCATTGTGAACTCGTTGTTTCCGAAGGGCTCAAAGGGCGTCGTGCCGCGGGACACGCCGCTGCACATATTCGTGAAGATTATCCAGTTTATTGCGCAGGAACGTTTGGATTTTGCCATGCGTGAGATCGTGTTTGACCTGCTCTCAGTCGGACGCCCGATCAAATTAATCCTCACGCCGGAGAGGATGAATATTGGACTGCGGTCGTTCCTGGTCGTCGCCGACAGTTTGCAGCAGAAAGAAGGCGAACCCCCAATGCCCAGGTCGATGGGCGTACTGCCCAGCGGCAACACGTTACGAGTTAGGAAGATTTTCCTTAATAAAACGCTGACTGACGATATGGCGAAGAGCATCGGCATGAGTTCGTATTTCATTCACGTGCGGCGCGTATTCGTCGACATTTTGCGCGCATTGGATTCCCAGTATGGGCGGCCATTAATGATGACGAGCGTGCAGAACGTGAACAAGGAACCCGACGAGATGATCACCGGCGAGCGAAAGCCCCGAATCGACCTGTTTCGCACTTGCGTCGCGGCCGTGCCGCGCCTAATACCCGACGGAATGACCGGCGCGGAGCTGGTCGACTTGTTGTCTCGACTGACCGTACACGTTGACGAAGAAATGCGCGTTTTGGCGTATCAAAGTCTGCAACTACTCGTCATGGAGTTCCCCGACTGGAGACAGGACGTTCTGTGGGGCTTCACGCAGTTTCTGGCCAAGGAAGTTCTAGACACATTCCCGCAACTCGTGGACAGCGGTTTGCGAATGCTCCTTCAGTTGTTAACGGCGTGGAAAGCCGCCGTGGTGCCGAACGCGCAAATACCCAGCATGCGACTCGGCAAGGAGGGTGCGAACGGAGAAGGCACCAGGACATTGATTAAGAACAAAGACGCCAACAAGCGAACCGACAACGCCAAACCGGAACCCATCCACTCGGTGTTGCATCTCATCGAGTCCTTCGCGCTTGTCATGCTGTGCAATTATCGCATCGTGCCCAGGAAGCTTTCCGTTCTGATACTGCGCGACGTGAAGATATTGCAGAAACAGCTCGCGTGCACCGAGGAGCAATCGGTCGTCGACGTGATGGATCAATTCGTGCCGCACGTCGTCGAGAAGGTAATGGGCATTCTGCCGCCGAACGAAAAGGCCGCCTTACTGAGCGCCCCCAACGTCGACACCCAATGGTTGGCCGAACGCAATACGGCGCTGTGGACGGCCGGTTTGCACGAAGACGGCAAATCCGTCACGTACGAAGTGGACGCCGTGGACCCGTGGGGAACGTGCTTGTTTGCGTTTTTGGAGCGCGATCGAATTCTCTCGCTTTGTCCGTCGGTCGTGCAGCATTCCTGGCCGATGGCATTCAGCAGATTAAATTCCCTCTATCCGGTAATAGATCCGACGTAAGTATGTAGCACTATTATCCGCTCAAGGGCCCTGCGCTGAGTTTATTGCGCTGGTACAACGTCACATGCGGTAGAAGTTTTAATTAAAGTTTATTGGTTCGTTGGTTAGTCAATAAACTCCAAGAATGCTACACATCTACATATATGCTTAGGAAACGTTGTACGGCCAGCGTATTTTGAAATAAAATGCCGTCGTATTGTTTTAGCCCAGTGAACGATAACAGGGCCTCTTTGTTAAGAAGTTCCACCGCCGTAAAGAAGCCGCTGAACGAAAGAGACTTCTATATATTTTTATGGAAGAATTACATCACGTTCGCCTTCAAAGTGGTGCCGCCAGTACCGAACCCGGTTATACGCTGCGCCAGTCCCGACTTGAGTCTTAGGTAAGTGTCGAGCACACCGCACACCAGACACTAAAGAAACACTCAAGCAATTGCCACGTTTGTGTACCATTGTTGACTTTGTTATGGACTGCTGTCGTTAAACACACAGTATATATATACATATATTTGTATATGGTTTGTCCGTACTACTAGTGTGCCAGTACCTTGTTTTACATTCTTGTAACCAGTGTGTGTCTAGTTGTAAATTAACCAAAGTAGCTGTTTCTCTCACTTCTTTTCTATTAACCAGTGCGAACTAAAACTAGTGTCCGTGTGTTGGGTTGTTTTCGTATTTGGGACGCTCGTGCTTTACAGAAAACGGAAGAAAAAAATAATGCAAAAAACAAATTGAAACAAATCGAGGTATTAATTTGATTATTTGTTATTGAACGAATGTGTGTCTCTCCTCTTGAAAAGTTCTCTGGAAGGCGGTGTTGAGTCGAGTGAGCTCAGTACAAGCCTTGAGAATTTGGTACAAGCGCAGGGCTTGGTCTCCACCGGCAGATTTACTCTGCCTCTCTCCGCCATTCGGCGACAACACAAGCGAACCAGGTGAATGTTGAATACGCATTTTACTTTTTAGTTCATAGATTACCTTATTTTATTTACCAACATCGTATCGTTATCAACCAGTTTTTAGGCTACTCTTTTCTTTTGATCGACTAGAGAAGTTTTTTTAGAGGCGTTACTTAAACTGCATTATCAGTCAGATGTATGATTATCATTCGCACCGTTTTTATCTGAGCGTAGTTTATTTTTTAGCAGCTTCATTCGGCTCTCTATCTCGCATTCTCAGTATTAATCGACATGCTCGGGCCACCACCGTACATGATTCACCATGAACCACCATGACAAAACGACATCAGATATCATGCCAGTTGATGCGCGCTTGTCGGGTAGGTAATTTGAGCCGTTTGTGTTTCGCAGTTCATCGCCAGATAGTCTGAACGCTGAACGCAATGAGGCAAAGGCGGGCGCGGGTGTTTCGGCCTCGCCGACGGCGCTTTATAAACTCATCGTGCCCCTGCTGCGATGCGAGGTTTTGGATGTACGCACGGCCGCCGTTAATGCACTCGGAAATGTCAACAGCGAGGCATTAAAGTAACATCAATACGTGGAAGAATAAGAAAGCAGTTGCTGATTGCAAATTTATACTTTCCAGGGATCTAATGGAGGAGTTGGTTCCGTACATTCGCGAGGCGGTCGATAGGAAACAAGAGAACGTGCGCAGACGACGGCGGCGCGATTCTCTCCGGCTTCAATTGATCAAAGTTTTGGAGTTGATTGCTGAGTATGGAACGTTTGGCGTGAGCTCGTTTGTGATTGATAGGTCCACGTTGCACCCCACATTCGTCGAATACATGGACGGCGCGCGTTTGTACATCGAATCGGAACCGGACAAGAACACCACGTACGTTCGCGAGATCGTTCAATATTTCTGCTCTTTCATCAGGAAAATGATAAAGAGCTTCAGCCGTAAGTTGCGAATTGTGGCGGCGACGACGACGTTTACTAATGCGCACCGTTTTTGATCTTATTTACAGTCGAGACCTGTCAATTGTTACTGAAAAAGGACCTGCGTCGAAAGCTCTTAATGCTCTTTTCCACTTGGTCTGGGTATTACGGCTCGCCGATTCGAAAGAGTAGCGTTTCCGAAGACGTCGGCCACAAAGATAAAAAAGTTACAGAATCGAATTTTTGCGTGCTGCAAGCGATGGCGGCGTTGCTTTGCTGCGGGCCCTGGTTTGACGACATCAACGCTTCCGACGATCGCACATATTTCAAGTGGCTGGACATGATGCTCGAAAGTCACGAAGAACGAGTAAGTTATTCGACGCTGCATTCCTGGAGCACTAGTTTACGTATACATTGCACTTGACCGCTTTAGGTATACAATCTCGCCAAAGAGACCGTCGTCTTGCTCCTGGAATTCAATCCGGACATTGATCATCTTCTCGATTGGTGCGTCGATCGATGCTACACGGGCACGCAGACCGTCGCCGACGGATGCTTTTTATCGCTGGCGACTATATTCAGTGCAAAGTATGTTTATTCTGAGAATGTGCGCGCGAAATTAATTTAATCCGTGGGTAAATGTTTATTGTCAACAGGGAATATCCGTGCGATCACTACACTGCAGTGATCAATGTCACTTTGATGAACACCGGCTGTCCGCGTCCTCATGTACGTGACACTGCGCTGCAATTACTGCAACTCCTCGATAAAAGATTTTTTGGAACGGTGCGTCCTTTGGCGGAGGGTGATTTAGGTAAGTGTTTATAAATTTCATTGACGTAGGCAATTAAAATAAGTTGTTTCGAAATTAGTCGCAAGCGCGCAACTTTATTTTCGGTGCTTGTGACGTAAATCGCTATTGGGAACGTTATTGAGGTTCTGGAATGAACAAAGGATTTCGCTGATGCTATTTATTGGATTTGTTATTTTTTTTATTCGACATTGTTTGCAAAATAAACAGTTATCGATTTTGTGTTCGAATGTGAGATGAGTGTATTTACCGTTGTTATTTATTTATTTCGTGTTTGAGCTAGTATTTTAATAAACGGGTTCAAATTGAGACGGTCTAGAGAACGTGCAATATATGCACCTCTGCGCGCGGCAGTAGGTTGAGTTTTTGTGTAAGCATCGACGACGCCAATCAACCCTGTTTCATATACTGCGTTGAACAAAAATGTCGCTTCATGTCGTTGAAATGCGGAAAAGCTGCCGTCATGCCCAAACATTCCATGTGGAAGTATGTGGTCTTGACATTATCACGGAACATGTTAATGGCAACATCATTTACACAACAACAGCTTCTATTACGTTTCGTTAACGTGAGGGTTATTATCACTTGAACAATTTTAATTCTAATTGTAAATATTAACGTTACTTTTAGATGCGAGCGTTCGTTGTAAGCGGGAATTCAGCCTAGAATGAAACTTTAAATTGCTATGCTTGGGAATGTTGATTTGCATGTGATTACAGTGCAACAAAAGGATGCAAATTTCCACTTGGCCAAATATTCCGACGATTTCGTGGAACACACTGAAATTTATATAATAATGTACGAGCGCAGTAAATATCGTAAAGTGTGCTTGTAATATAACCACACACATACACCACTTGATAGATGTTAAACAAAGGGGTAGGAACTTTCCGCACGTCGAATATCGAATCAAGGTTTTAATTTATGCTATGCTTATGTGTGTTCGGTTAATTTTCGACGTTTATTTTGTTGCAATTGTTGGTTATTTAACGATAATCAAATTCCGATATATTAGGGTACCAAATCCAAACGTGATGTACATGCGTTTGAACGTTTATAACTTGTTTAACATGAAAGCTGCGATTTAACAAAAGCTACGATCGAGCTCCTGAATATAAAAAGCGCCGTGTTTTGCGGACTATAACATTTCATGTTGTGTGTTATGATTCGAAATCGGTGCGTGACTCGTGTCGAAATGAAGCGATTCGCTAATGAAACTGTACTGCTCGCTAAAATGGTTTTGTTTCGCTGTAATATTTTGTTTTTTTTTTGTTGTATGCCATCATTTCATGGGCGAATTTGCACAATCCATGCAAGTGTTTGTCTCTATTGTGGAACTGCGCTATTTCTGCAATTTATCGCACAAAAGATCTCGGGAAGGTGGAAAACGCATTATATTAATTACTTTATTTTTGCTCGTTGTCAGACGAAAAACGAAGAGAAGATCGCGTAGACTGTGGGGCTACGAATTGCACAGAACGTGTAATCAATCTGAAGTTCGCGCAAACTTTTCGGCCGACAATAAAACATTCCGACTTACTTCACAGGCAATTTGCTTAAAATATAACAAACGATTGTACAGCGTTGTTGGTAATATTTTATTAGTGATATACACAAGCTCTATTTACATTTTAAGAAGTCGTTCGTAGATCTATTAGGATCACCTGTTGTTCCATTTCCCGTGCCCGTCCGCGTGCCGGTGCCAGTTGCGCCCGAGTTTCGCCGAAATCGCCATCGAGAGAAGGACGCCGAAACGGCCTTCCGAAAGTTCTGCCCGCTGATGCAGTACAATGCGAAATTAATCGCGAACGTCCAGTAGTAGAGAAACTGAACGTACTTTTGCACCGTGAAGAAGGTGTACGCCTCTTCGATCTCGACCAATTCCAACTAAAAATAAATACAGCGTTACGTTCCTGTCAGCACCAACGTGTGAGCCTCAGCAAACCACCCGCCAACGCGAGATTTCGTCACGCAATCATTCATACGCGGGGTCCAAATATTTTTTTTTTATTTTGCGTAATAACGCGGCGCGATGAAGGCGCCGAGCTTTCGGGCGGCGATTAGTGCATAAATTCGCGGCCGGCATCCGCGGCTTCTGCTTATTATTCCACATAGTTAACGATGCAAAACTGCTCAAAACGACTGCCGGTCGGGCGCGCCGCGTAAGCATCGCGAAGCGAATTAAATTTATTGCCAGCGGGCTGGCGGAACGCTTGGTCGGAGCCGGCATTAAGGCTTCTTACACGCGATAATATCATGCGAAAATATACATATTATGCGTGGAGCTTGGAGGTGTGTTTTTAGCGGCGAATCTCGGCAAGTCGTAATTGCGTTTCGGGGAACGCTCGAGGATTTGGTTGTTTTGTAAACATCGATATTAGGCTTCAATGTGCTTACTTCTCAGGGGAGAAATAATGTGGATGCCATATGAATGTTATATAAAAAAATTACATCTTAGGTTGGGCTTCAATAAATTGTTCTGTCGCGTTTTTTTACGAAATACCATTTTTGGGAAAAATTTGTTAAGATTTTGTAGACCTGAAAATATGCGAATTTCATTAAAATTATATTTAAAAAAAAATCGGACAATTCAGACCAAGTTTGTTTTGTACGTGTACGTTACTAGTGACATCTGCAAAAGTTCCCAAGAAAGCAAATTCAAATCTGGTATCAATAACTAGTGCCTTGTTGCGCATTTTGCCGAAATTGTGTTTTAACGCTAGCCTGTGATATTTACCAGCAAATTGAATTCGGAGTGATGCGGGTTTCGTTTGTTGTGTAGGGGCGTATGCGGATGAATATATTGCGCTTGCTTTTTCATTTTATTTTGTAACGTGTTTGCTTTCGGTAAACATTGACGATGAATACATTGGAAATGCATAATCGGATTGTGCGTCAAAACATGCGCGGTTTGATATTAATATTAATATAAAATTTTAATATTAATCACATGTATTGCACTCACATGGTAGAGATGCACGACGAAGCGCATAACGAAGCTTGGCAGCATCATGCATAAGCAAACGGTCGACACCACCAGCAGCATCTTGGTCATCCTGTAGGACGTCTTGTCGGCTTTGAGCTTAATCTGGTTCAGGACGCGCGCCGGGCCGGCCAAGTTATCCATGCGAAACTCTTCGGTCATCTTGCGCCGCAGGTTGGAGAATTTCCACACCTTGCGGCAGATGATCGCGTTCAGCACGGAGATGATCAGGACCGGCATTATGCAGGCGAAGACGAAGTCGAAGCCGTTGAAATACATTCCCACGCGTTGCCATTCTTCTTTCGGCTGGCAGAGGGAGCGATTCGCGTGGACGTTAAACTCGACGCCCGCTATCAGCAGCGTCGGCGTGTAGATGATCAGCATCGAGGCGAACAGGAGCAGGATAATGAGTTTGGCGCGCCGGACCGTGCATAGAAACTTGGAGCGCAGCGGGTACTTCACCACCACGAAGCGCTCGCCGGTGAAGACGACGATGAGCCACACGGACATCGACGCGCACACCTCGCTTACGTACGTCAACGTTTGGCACAGCACGGGATGATCGTACAGGTCGATGTCGTTCTTGTGCAGCCATTGCACGCCGATTGTCAGCAGCATGACGGAGTCGTTGCTCGCGAGCGCGAGCAGATAGAAGGACGACGACAGTTTTCGCAACTTCGTGTTCAGGATGACGTGGGCGGATAGCGAATTGCCGAGGATTCCGAAACTTATAAGAAGCGGAATAATGTAGTATTGCGTTTGCTCGATATAATAGTGCGCTAGTGGCTGTTCGCGTCCTAAGGAATTGTTCATGTTTGCAGGAGAAATGTTTTGCACTGCCGGGAAATGTTATATTGATGCGTATGTTTTTCTTGTTTAACTAAAAATAAACTCGTGCACGGGCACAGTTCACATTTTTCATACTTCACATTTAGTTTAACACTTTTACTTTATCGCGCGTTGCGTTTAACGCTCGACATGCTTTCAATTGGTTTTTGGCGTGTGTTGACACTGTAATTTGTTCGGAAATCAATCAAAGGCTCCCCGGACGCACTTCACTGGCAATTGTGCCTGGCAGTCAGTCGGCGAACGCGCGCAATATAAATATCCGACGACGTTGCGATTGTTTTGCTTCCGGACGTCGACGGTTAGTGCGAACCATCGGCTGCACGATAACTGAGAGCGTCGCGACGCTCTTCCAGCGTGCTTTCTCCCCACACGCATATTATGTGCAGAAGCTGCGCGGTGTTAGCACTGCTTGCCGAGCGTCCAGAGTCCTGGGACTTTTATATATATTATATATATTATATATTATATATATTATATATGTATTATATATTATATATATTATATATGTATTATATATTATATATATTATATATATAGTATATCGACTAAAAGCGTTTATTTTATTGCTTTCTGTGATGTTTTACATTGATTATTTGCTACTACATAACAGGATTTAATTTATATTATCACGTACATGATAATCATAACATTTAGTATGGGTGTGTATATTTTGTAATTTTGAGTTGTTCTGATTAAGAACATTCCAAATTGGCAAATTATAAATACACACCCAGTTGTTACAATTGAATATTGTAACTAACACATATTGCATTACTAGTTGCATTGATTATTATTTATTATTGGGTTATTGAGTTGATTGTTGCCAAGGATTCTTTCAAAATTTTAATTGCATTAGTTTGGATGCGTTGACACGGCCGACGTGGGCGCAAGAGGATTAAATACTAACGAGGGTGTTTCTAGTGAGGGGATAAATAGTTTTCGCTAAACTAATTCATGCAATGCACGTGTAATACGCTATAACGTCGCGAGAAAAGCTTCCGAAGTTGCGAAACTGCGTGCTAACAAGTCGAAATAAAGCTTTGCTGGCTAAGAGTTGATTAAAACTTATGTTATAACGAATCCAATTAAAATATTAATTAAATTCTTCGTTTTCTTCAATTCATTCTGCTGATGGGTTTGATTCTCGACAAATAGCCGTTTGGCACGACGAACATTTTAGAGGAATAATTCTGCTTCGCTTGGTTTTTAATGGATACTTCCTAGTATGAGGATGTTGGCTGAAATATTTGATTTTTTTTTCTTTAACCAACATGTATTCTCAGAGCCGTTGTTGAAATCACGCGAATTAGGTCAATGAATGGTATTGGAAGATCCGTTCTAAGTTCCTGTAGATTATGGTTATGTCACGTTCCACGTTAAGTATCATCTTACGTGCAAAATATGTCGGAGTATGTGCTTAAATGTTAATTTGTGTTTACCCCTTCTAAACTTTGTAACATCCTTGGAGGGGGACACTACCATTATAAAAACAAACAAGTGAATGTAAATTTCCGAGAATCGGTAAACTTTGCGTTTATGAAGATGTGTGATCTTCCGGCAGGCACGATCTATATTTTTTAAATTCCTATAAATACGTTTGTTCTAGTCCTTGAATGCGCTGTTGTACGTTGTGCGTTATACACGTTAAGCCTGCATTTTGGATATTCTGGCATTCCAGCGAATGTTTAATATTTGCGACGCCCGTTTCAGTACTGTCAATTTATTGGGGTGGCTTTAATTAAAAACTCTCATTTGAGTTTAGTTATTATTGCGATGTTTTTAGAATTAAATTAAATAAACATAACTGGTTTGAATTTAATTGTTGCATTTAATTTAAAACGCGTCGAACAAAAATTATTTCAAGTTCGTGGGCGGTGACTAAAAATAAAGATACGCATGAACATACCATATGAGCTTAATTGGCACAAAATCAATTAATTGGTTTTGCATGTTGAGTGTAATATAATATTCGTAATCTCGTTCGGTTAATTTATACCAATATTAATAAAATAATATTGTGACTGTGGATTTCAAAGATGATATGTGCGCCAAGAATAGTAATCCAACAGAAAAGTAATATTATTTTAACGTAAAATTAGTTTGATTTATATTACATTTACACTATTGGATATACGAAGATTTTATAGCATTGCGTGA
>JAODGE020011022.1:0-10656 GCA_027574965.2 Ecitophya simulans
ACCTTGAGATTTCGAATATCCAGAACACCAGAAATTTTAAACGCAATCATAATATAGATATACCAGAATTGTGTCATTTTGCCGCAAACAAATGTTAACTAGAAAACGCCTGATAGTATACATTCACGTACACTCTGTCGTTACATTTACTCTTACAATTACTCTTTATGTAACATGTTTTTTACTGCAGGTTTTAGAAGCAATGGGTATAACAATTGCCAACTACAACCTTCTCTTTTCTATAAACGCTGTGCATCCGCTGCAAATGAGATATGAGTATTGGACGAACTGGAATACTGTGGATACAATTTTCGATTCGTTTTTCGAGGGGTGCGTTAAAAATACCACTGTTTGTTCACTTTCACGTGATTCACTTAATATGTGTCGGAAACATTTAAAGTTCATAATATCTCTTTACTATCGACCAAACCAACCAAATGTATTGACTCCATATATTGCAAAATTGGTGGCATATTATGAAAAGGTATCAATTTTTTTTAATATTCAATCATCCCTTTGCTAATTGCATTGTCTGTTTCAGTGTTTTAGATGGTATGACATGGAATATAAAGAGTTCTTTTGTCAAATAATTAAGGACAACAAAACAGATTTTTATAATTTGGTTGCATCAGCATTAGAATATATTTATGATGATGCTACTCAGATAACTGTGAACGATGACAGCTTTTGCAAATCGATTGCAGAGTTTATTCCCAAACATGATATGAAGAATTTTTTGAAACATTGCGTCGATTTTGTTGGCCAGAATTCCACACACTCTCTTGTGAATTATGTTCACAAGTTTTCAACAAGCTTGTCCAGAATTGCAAAGGAGCAGTTGTAAGTTAATTTGCTATATTTACTCAAACATACTTCATGATGTTCATGTTAATGTTAATAACTTTTTTAGAAGTGAACATGCCAGTTCAATTTTACCTGAAGGTACTACTCTCTTCTAATTTGTAGGCAATTCAGTTTTGAATGGTTTACTGAATTTAAGCATTTTTAAAGTTTTGCAAACATTATTCACATATTTCACTTTATATTTATAAGATTACAACCAAATGAATATGTTACGATTACTTTGATTTTGTGACTTTAATAAATTTTTACTGCATTTTATGTGTCTATTTAATCGATATACACTAGCGCGATGAAAAGGGAACAACATAGTGGTGGAAGCGAAAGCGTTGATTATAACCTATAATCAGTACATCATTCAGATCGTTTCTTACGTTTCTCGTCGGAAAAGTGTAATTTTAATAATAGAGATACTACCATCATGTCTGAGCCGAATTCAAATACTCCAGAAGTGCCACTCGACATCGCAAATGATTCGACCAAACCGCGTACCACTCAAAGATTTGCAAAAAAATCCACAGGAACTGTAGAGCCAATGCAAACCACAGCTGTTACTCGAGCTGGCCCAAAGAGACTGGCTGCACTGGCTACCAAAGATAAATTAATGGAAAACTTCAATCCCGACACAAGCAATAGAGAGAAAAGAAAACTGGAAAGAAAATTAAAGTCGAAAACAAGCTCTGGGAGTGCATTTGATGCACATGGAATCCATCTTGTGTCTGGTGTTAGCTTATGTGACTGCTTAGACTCATCGTGCCCTGGATGCTTCTTTCCATGCAAGAAGTGTAGGAGTCCCAAATGTGGACCAGATTGCAGAAATAACAGACGAATTATTTATGAAAGTGTGGAATTCCACGGGTTTAGTTATGTCAAGAAAAATCCGCTAGAAAAATGATAGTCTGACTTTGTTTGTTGATCACATGTATTTTTAAAGCCAATAATAAAGGATTGTATATATAGTTTTTGTAGAATTGATTTGTATAATGTGTGCATTACAAATATGGCACATCTTGCATTATTGCATATTTTAATTGCACCATTTTCTACTATTTCATGTGAGTGCATGTTCAATATAAAATTTTAATTTTCCATTGTTTTCACTAGAAAACTACTGCACTAACCTAACCTAACTGTCAACCGTCGTAACCACAGAGTGGGAAAATGAAGAAAAAGAAGAATGTGTAAGCTGGTGAGATTCACGAGCCGATTGGTTTACTTCATTTCCTTTTTATTCTCTCTCCGTATTTCGCACAAACTCCAATTCTTTACTGCCGTCTAAGGTGGGCCAAAAAATACTGTCGACCATGAAGTTAACTGAATCACGCAAATACACTTCAACGAGTAGTTTGCCGCGGCCAGCGCCCTCATCAGTCGCTTTTTGCTCGATAAACAGCTGAACGTCAGGGAACACTGGTGTATAAATTAAATTCCGTGGAGCATATTTCACGTTCGTAATTAACACGAGGACGAAAATGACTCGCCAGGCATGAGTCAATAAAGGTGCGGAGTTAATCACTACTTTCTCAAGCTGAAGCAACTCAAATGTTTATATTCAAGACCCCATGGAGTTGGTGGAAAATGTTGTCCCACAGGGACTGCTAAAATCATGGGAAGTTGCTTTGGGCGGTGTTTTCCCAAGTCGTCCTGTCGCAACAGTAATTCCGTTGACTTCAACTTACTCATTGAAGAGGTAATTACTTTCAATGAACAATTAAACAGCCTGTAAATATTATATTTATATTTTTTAGAACACATTTCCATACAAGAAGTCCAGGTATGCATTTGTTTCTGCTACAATGCATAGTGAGGTAATGAATTGTTAATGTTTTTCTAGGAACTTTCTTAATAAATGGTTCCTTAAAAGGAAATCAAAAAAGGGCTTGAAGGTATGTTTACATTAAATGTAATATTTTATGTAGGTGTATGGTTGCAATTGATTTTCTTTGGTTCATTTAAGTTTCAGAAACCAATGCTTGAGTTGGTTGATGATATGCTGAATCCACACATGTCATACTACAATAGGCTTAGTGAATCCCAACAACTACCTAGCACAAGGTAAATTATGCACTATTATAAGATAATTACTCACGCTGGGGTAGTTATGTAAACTGTTGTGATGTCACTTTCTCCTTTTTTTCTATATTCCTAATGTTAAAGTTCTCTGTTTAGTTTGTATAATTGCAATGATATACCTTTGCAATCCTTGGATGCAAGAGCACTCCTGGCTAAAACAACTGTATCAACACCAGCAAGTTCTCTTGACTTAGAATGGGAGCATGAAATCATTCAGCCCTCAATGGTCCCAGAAACATCTGGAAGCTCCTGGACTGCGTTTGGTGACGACAACTGCAGCGAGTCCAGTACGCGCAACACCGCGCCCGCATGTAACAGCGAATCGTGGTCGCGAATCTCATCGGCCAACTCGCTGGAATGGGACAGTGTTCATAATTCGTTAAATCCTAGTCCACCAGCATCAGAAATTGACAATGACACTCAGGTTCTTTTGAATGAAATAGAAAGGCTCACGTCGCAAACCCTGCTGGAAACTGGCAGAGATCTGAATAGTTGATTAAGATAAGATACAAGGTTTCGATGAGAATCTCATAAACTTTAAAATGTGCAGCTCACGAAAATTTCTGACATTCAAAACTAGTCAATATTTTTACGAGTTGTTTAATTTCAACGGAGCAATGTGAGGATTTATTTCAAGTTGGTTGTAAATCTTAAATATTTTGTAAGAAATGCATTGCTTTATTGAATATTGAATAACTAAATAATCCAAAAGACTTGCAACTAGTCAACAATAATTGTGGGATCTGATATTCCCTCCAAATTTTTTTTACATTGGCTCATTATGGTTATGCGGGATAAGGGTGAGATTCTTTATGGTTCACTTAATGAAAAGGAAATTGAAATGGGTGGGACCAACGGATTTAAAGCGTAATTTGAAGAGTGGCCTTGGAGACAGTGTGAAATAATTGCGACAGGAGCTGAGAAGAGGTATGCCTAAATTGAATTAAAGCTAAAATAAAATTTAATGAATACTATTATTACAAATGTCATTGATCAAATATATGTGTCATAACTACTTATTGATTGTTTAAGTTTCTAGTTTACTATGATATTAATTCCGTATGGACAACTTTTATCTTTTTCTTGATTAGAAATTTGGTTATAAGTAAGCAACAGTATTATAGTTGCTAGTATTATTCTCTACTTATTCTCAAATTTATATCACATATGTAACATATCATGACTTTGTAAAAAAATAGTACACAGAGTGCTCATATAATTACTTTTAAAATGACAAAGCTTAAAAATGTTAAATGTACTGTGTTAATATTTTATATGATAGTTTTACGTTTAACGTCAAATTTTGTAGTTAGAAAATAAGCAACTAATTTGTGTAGGAATGGATTTGATAAAAGATTGAAATCGTTTAGGTAGAAAACGTCTATATATTAAGAACTGTACAATCTAAACATATATAGCACATGATATAAGTTATTATTAATGAAAATTGTACTCAATTGGCTGATATTGCATGCAGATGTCTATTGATGATGTAATCCAAAGTTTTGTACATAGAATGAACGTCATTGTAAAGAGGTAAGGGCACTTTTTTTATTTAAGAGCAGGAATTAATGTTGAAATGTTTAGTTTTATAGCAAAGTTTGTGTAAATATTAAAGCTTTACTTTATTTGCTCTCACGTTGTATTTCAATATGTTAAATCTGCGAAGTTTTATCAAATTAATTCCTGTGAATAAATTGAAAATTATTTGAAATAATGTACATGTTTTATGCGGTAATATAACAACACATTGAATTGATATAAATGAAGATAAACCGAAATATTTCTCTGTGCAACAATTTTATGATTTGTAATTATTTTTAGGTTTGTTGTATTCCGTCAAAGAATTCAATGTAAACAGAACAACTGAAAATTAACGCAACATAATGTATTTCATAAATAATGGATACATATAAACAGTAAGACATACTCAACTAATCTAGCGGTTTGATAAAAACGATTAATCTGCAATGCAGAAGAAGTTCAAATAATTGCATCTGTTTTCCAAGACTTTGATGATTTTAAGTAAAAACAAATATTCAAATGTTTAAATGTAACTTCAATAACGAATTATTTATTCTTCTTTTTTGCCTTTGTTCCAACGTTTTTTAATCCAGTTGGGAATCCATCTTTTGACCTCATCCTGCAGCTGCCTAAATACTGCAATCAGTATAAACGGAATTGCCAGTAATTCGTTGCTGAATAAAAATACCCAAAATACAACTGCAAACATTGCCAAATCCGTAATGTAATCCATTGTATTTCTGACTTTCACCTGTGCAATGGCCTTCAGTTTATCATCGCTTGGCAGTTGTTTACTTATAAACGGTAGTTCATCAGGCTCGACAGTCGTAGATGTCTGTGTCATAATCTCGCACATTTTTGGCTTGCGGAGATACATTGGTGCAGGCGATTGAGATTTTCTGTCTGGTCGTGATTTCGATGCCGAACGAGGGTGCATTGATGACGATGACCTGGATGAAGGACGAGCTTGTGAACTGGATCTGGACGGCGGACGCGCCTGGGACGTTGATCTAGATGGCGGTTTACTGGAGCTACGTGGTTTGGATGTAGACCTTGTTGGTTTTTCTGGTAACTTCGAAAAGTTACTGATCTCCGATCCCTGCCGGCGAGGAGATTTCGAAGTCGCAACACTACGTTTGCCAAATCTAGTTTCATCTCGTCCTCTTGTTCTTGTTTGAGCAGTTTGATCTTCTTTGTTTTTTAGTATTTCTACTGGTTTTTGTTTCATTGGGATTTCAACAAGTTTCGGTTGCGATGGTTCATTTAGCTTAATCGTCATTTGAGGTAATTTTGGATAAACATCGTCTCTAGACTTAACAGGAGACGGTGCACTCTTAGGAGATGCTTCAATTTCTTTTTTGGTGGTTTTTGCTTTACTTTCTTCAATTTTCGGTTTGCTCGGACTCGCACTAATTATTGGCGGATCAAACATTTTTGTTGGTGGTAGAGGTACTTCTTCATCCTCTTCCTCGTCACTGTAGTGCAAACGCGCTTGCATCTGCGCTTGTTTTCTAAGAGCAGCGCGAATTGGATTATCCTCTACACCTCTCAAGGTTTTATGCGTCTGAGTGCGGACAATTTCGCCGTAATGATCAACTACGCTCTTTGACTCCTCAGCTTCATTTGAATGTAGTATAGGTTGAGAGATTATGATGCCCGCAGCAGTCAAGCCGGCACCAGCAATTGCACTTGTATTTCTATCATCAACAGACTCTGCTTTGTTTTGAATTTTCATCTTCTGAATGTCTAAGTAGTCATCAATCAATGAATTGGATCTAGATCTAAGCGTATCAGCTTCAGATCCAGATGTCGGTGGGCTCATTTCCCCATCTTTCTTCTTCAAAATCGGTTTGGGTATAAAGTTAGGCTCGGGCAACTTAGCTGGCTTGGTTAAGATTTCAAACGGAGCCTCAAACTTCATTGTTTTTATGCTCATCTGTGGATGATACGTCTCATCTTCTTCCTCGGGCGATATTTCCCTAACTTTTATCTCTTCACAAAAGCTTTCATTATCAGACAATTCTTCTTCTGATAAACTTTCAGTGTATTCCTCCTCTTCCCAGACATCTTCATTAACAATACTGATTTTCTTCTTGTGTGATTCTGTTGGTCGTTCTGCCATTTTAGTACGGATTCGTTGAAATTCCTCTTCTTCCTTTTCTTCCGACGTTGATCTCTGTTGATTTTGCAGAACATGCTTACTTTCTTCTATAGTAACACTTCTATTCATCTGTTCACTTCCAAACAGATCTGTCAAGTCGCCCGATCGTCTCAAACTGTGGCGCTTTTGTGTGTTTAATATGTTTTGAGGAATTGTCCCTCCTGCAGACAGCCGTCTACGCAATGAATGTTTACGCTCAAGATTTGTGATGTCGTGTTCGTCAAGATTATTGATTTGTATTTTGGGTATAAGACTAGACTTTCGTACGTCAACTCCATGTTTTTCCATTTTGCGTTGAATAGCTTCTTCTTCGGCGAGCGCCTCATTGTAAAAACGAACCATTGCACGTTCGTGTAGTAATTCTGTGGAACTAGCCGAGTATTTGATAGGGTCGAAGAGTTGCGGTGGTTCCGCACTTAACTCAGGGGCCGAGAGAGATAATGGCGGTGGTATAGATCCCATGTCTTCAAATGGTTGCATAGAAGTTTCATCTACAACGAGAAACAATATTTGTACTAAAGTCATTATTACTATAATTAAATACAAATTACGCCAACCTTTTGCTTCTTCCGGATATAAAACCATCATAAACTCCGTGCTCCCGCCTAAATTCTCGCTGTTATCTCTGGACAATGGTTTTATGAGATTTGCAGGTTTATCTTTTACGAATTTATGTGTATCCCCTTTCTGTACATAATGACTAGGACTGGGAGACCTTTCTTTCAAAGTACTCTGCGTTGGCGTTGACCGTTGGGAACTGATTTGCTCATCTCTTACCGGAATTGTGTTCAATTGCATGGTAGGTAAAGTAGATGATTTAGTATTGATTTGTTTTATCGGTTTAAGTTCCGCTACTACAGGTTTTGGTGCTTCTGTTCTAGTGATTTTTAGATCAGGACTGCCATAACTTAAATCTTGAAACATTGAATCTCTATCAAAGAAAGCTCTATTTAATGTAGTTGCTTTTCTTTCTGGTCTTGGTGAAAAGTCTGGCGTTTTAGGTGGGCTTGCAATTTTACTTCTTTGTGGTCTTGGTGGCAAACCTATACTAAATTCATCTTCTTCATCTGCCCTTGATGACGACTGTGATCTAGTTTTTTTCCGTTTAGCGGCTACTGGTACTAAATCATCGATAATGTCTCTGGGCTGACTCCTTCCTCTTCCGCCTGCTGGTTCTAACAGACCGCGCTTCGGGTCAGGAATAAAGACCAAGTCTGTCTCTGGGCTGGGTTCACTTATTCCGAATGGACTTTCGGCCTTGACACGGAATTTGTATTCGCCGCCTTCAATCAAATCTCCCAATATAGTCGATAATTGTTTTGTGGTCGCTGCTTTGAGCCACACGTTCCAACCTAATCGGTAATATTCGACAATATAGTTGCCAATTTTGCAACCTCCGTCATCTTGTGGTGTGTTCCAAGACAACGTTACGGATCGTCCTAAAGACATGACCACCTTTGCACTTCCGGGTGGCGAGGGTTTATCTGTAACTGTGACCAAGAATGAGGCAACGTCGGTGCCCAATTTATTAACTGCTCTAATTTGATATTCTCCTCGATCGCATCGCAAAGCTTCGTTAATTTTCAAAGTCGACGAATTTCCGTCATTTTCGATTTCGTATCGTTCGTGTTCGTTTATCGCTTCGCCGTCGTGTGACCAAAACACTAACGGCCTTGGTAATCCAGCTACAGAGACTTTCAACCGTACCAGTTCGCCGATTTCGAATAGTAATCCGTCTTCATACTGTCGAGGAAGACGTATACTTGGTGGAGCTTCCAAAGTAAGCTTAGCTCTGGTAGACACGTGTCCTGCTTTGTTTGTTGCCGTGCATTTGATTTCACCCTCATCGCTAAGCGCGCTCTGATGAATAGTCAGAATGCTCCTGTCATTTTCTGTTAAGATTCTTGTTCTTCTACTGCTGAATATTTCAAATCCATCTTTAAACCAACATATTTTGGGTGTTGGCTGCCCTACAAAGTGACTGACAAATTCAACTTTATTGTTTTCCACAGCTACCGTATCCTGTAACTCTTTGGTGAACTTCGGTGCCACAATCGCGTTTCTCTGGTGGGTAACGGTCAGTGGTTCAGATAGTTCACTGGAATCTGACAGTCCTACCAAATTTTCAGCGAAAATGCGAAACTGATATCGCCATCCTGGTTCCAATCCGCTCAAAGTCAGTTCACACACATTGACTTTAGTCGGCGCAGCTTTCACCCAATGTGGAGAACCAGTACGTCGATGCTCCACTAGATATCCAGTGAGAGTCATACCCCCGGTGTTAGTGGAGGGTGCCCAACGTATGGTGAGGACGTCGGGCGTTCCATCGTCAAACGTCACCAAGTATGGTTTACCTGGCGGGCTGGGCCGTTCTAAAAGTTTAAGTTCCAATCTATTACTTCAATTTGACAAAACCACAACTGCAGACACGTTACTACTTCAAACAGGAAGCTGTAAATATTGCTTCTTTAACTTAGACCCCTGGCCTAATAAATCTGAACAAAACGACAGAAATAACCAGAACCACTAGTAGCTAGGCAGATGCATGTTCCGAATGCTAATAATATGAAGTTAGAGATCACCAATTGTACGTTACGTTTCCGCAACGAACTTCACTGTTACGCAACGCCACTAATTAGAAACGAATTACGCAGTGCACGTACCTGCCCCTTTTAATAACAGATATTTCTTATTTCTTTCGCGAGAATGGCTTTTTCCGGGTGTGTTCCCCATCTCATACTAATCGACGATGGCCGAAACCGTCTGTCCCAGTCCGTGCTAAATTTAGTGTGCAGTCTAGAGAAACTTAGAACAAGCAGCTTGGTTTTGAAACTTCAATTTAGGCAACACATTCAGACGTTCATTATGAAGAAAACTCTACGGAAAACTTCTATCAAACGCTTTGAGGAGTTGCTAATTAATATAACAACTAGCTCTATGTAGACGTGACTTTTCCGCTTGCAGATAAAGACATGGCAGAAATTCTCTAATATTGGTTTTTCTTTCATATTATTGTGCACATCAATTGTGCACAAGTCACTATTACGAAGAATTGCAAAATACTGTCCGAACGTGAAATAGGTAATACCTAAAAATTACAGTAGATGCCGCATATTTATTAATTGTAGCGGACAGTATTAAAGGGACAAATCAGGAGACAAACAAATCTGGTAAAAAAGTATTGATATAAATAAGATAATATCTTTTACTGATTTCTTTAGTAAGTCTTCTAATAAGACTATCAATTCATGTTTCACTCATATGACGTTTTTTTTCCACTAAACTTAAAACATAAAACCCTATGAAACTTTATCATAGAGCTAACAATAAACTACACAAAACAGAAAGAAAACCCAACCTTAGTAATGATAGTGTTTGAGGGTTTTGAAATTCTATATTTACTTATTTTTGTAGTATTTTTGATATTCATATATCGGATACATTTAAGATTTCTCTCTTATCTTGTTTTGTATTAAACAATGTCAAAGTGCCAAGCGCATGATATAGCAATATTAATTTAATTGTATTTTGTGAGTACTTTGTGTGTGTGGGTGGTAAGTAATGTGCATATTATCAGCGACGTGTTTAAGAAAATTTAGGTATTGGGCACAAATTCTTAAAAATGGCTAATTGCAAGTACCATGGACATATCATGTTATGATATAGGTGGAACCTCCACACTTCATTGCAACATAATTTGCACATTACATAGCAGAGCCATGTTATTTCCCATAATACAATACCATCTATCTGATGTTCTTACAAATACTATCTAAATTGTAACAATTAATCTCGCATTAAGCGGCACATTTGGATTGCTGGCACAGCTGAGAAAGATATTGTGCATTTATATATAGTTATCTTGATTCTAACTATGTGGTTTTTCAGAAAAAAACTTTTAAAATTAAATTTCCTTTACCAAATATCTAGTGTTTTAATTATCATAAAATAGCCAAGCAACACATCAAAAGGGTTAGAATTGCACAAGCAAGCCAATTGCATTATCTAATTTCTAATTTATCACTTTTGGGTGGATA
>JAODGE020011026.1:0-14892 GCA_027574965.2 Ecitophya simulans
ACCTCCGGATGATGATCCGAAGTTGCTTCCTGCTGTTCCAAAGCTGGATCCTCCATAATTACTGGAGTCGAAACTTCCTCCGAAACTGCTAGATCCGCCCAAATGTCCAGATCCTCCCAAACTGCCCGAGCCTCCTCCAAATGATCCCCCAGAGCTGCCTCCGATTGAACCGCCAGTGGCGAAACCTCCCGCAGATCCAACAGAACCGCTTCCAGAGCTTCCCGTGATGTGGATACCTCCAGCGCCACCGTTTCCGGTGTGGTGTATGTCGATGTGATCAACGTGTGGTCCGGGTCCAGTGTTTACTGGTACTGGAACTTTAATGTACACGGGCACTTTGACTGGAACTGGAACCGGTCTCTCGACACGCACTGGGTATGGCTTTGGTACTGGCACTTCAACTCTGACTGGGTGCGGCACTTTGACGTATACTGGTACTTCCACTGGAACTTTTCTAGTTACCGTAACCGGGTATGGTTTGGGCACGTGGATTGGCACCTTGACTTCTACCGGTACAGGCACGCGTTTCTCAACGGTGACAGGATAAGGTTGTGGCACAGGCACACGAACTTCTTTGTGGATTGTGACTGGGTACGGTTGTGGCACTGGAACTGGCACCGATTTTGTGATGGTATTTTCGGAGTGTGTGTGAGTGTGCGTGTGCTTGTTGGCACCAAATCCGCCGTAGTAGATGCCCTGTCCGCTGCCGTAGAGACCACCTGATCCTGCGCCAAATCCTCCAGAACCCAAGCTGATGCTAGAACCGGAAGCTCCATAGCTTGATCCACCTGTTCCGAAACTTCCACCAAATCCAGATCCGCCGCTACCATAACTTTCAGAACTGAATTCACCAGAACCATACCCTCCTATACCGCCTCCAATGATTGCGCTACCGCTGCCAACTCCAAGACTACCGGAAAATCCGGAACTTCCGTAGTTGCCCCCGTAACTACCATGACCGTGACCGTTGCCGATGTCTAGGTGATAGTAATGATCATGAGGTCCATGGTGATGGCCATATTTTGCGCCACGTTTGTCCTTCTTTGTGGGCTTGGCGTCTTCCGCAAGGACCACAGCGATCACTAGCAATACCTTAAAGTAACAACATTAAAATAAGTCCAAAGGTAGGAAAAAAAAATTACACTCACAATAAACAAGCGCATCTTGGCCCTACAGCTGCTTAAACACAATGCAGCGTTTTCAAGATCGCCATTGCGTTTTATACTCGAAACTCGCGGATGTTCCCACCAAAAATGAAAGAAAAAGAAAATACCATCAGCGAGAAGTTTTGAATAAAATTTCGGCGACTGACGTGCGCCGATATAATTTATGTTAACTTGTGAAAAGACCGGACGCGATTTCGAGACAACGGTCTGAACGCAAGCAGAACAGTGGGACTTGCATTAACTATGCCGAATCGAGTATCACAACGCAGATGAGGACGCACGCGATAGGTGACAACCGCAGGTGGTCTTGCAAAACTCACCTCGAGGACTGAACTTTCTTTTGCATAACGTATTATAAATTATGTCGGCTCCATCTATAGCAGATCGTGTTTGCGGTTGGGTTATTCCCTCGATTTGGCACTGCAGATCGCGAATTCCTTCGGATTAAGGCGATGCATTAATTTCATAGTGACGTGCATGCGATCGCATGATTATCGCGCGTATCCAAGCGATGAAATGCTTCGCTGATGATATTTATGAATAACGGCGGGCATAAATAAAAAGCGAAAACTGCAAAGTCTGCTCACGGTTGGCATCTTTGCATATATTAGATGCGGCTCGTGGTATTGGAATATATTGCATTTCGCATTTGCATCTTAAATATAAAAGTTAAGGCAGACGCAGGTGTTTTATTAGTTGGCGATGCGTTGTGACATTTTTCCCACTCGAGAAAGTTATATTTGCATTTGGACGATGACTATTATTTTGGCGATTTTATTAAAATGCCAAAACCACAATTCTCGTGAAATAATAACCACTGGTTTTGTGTGAGATGATTAGAAGTATTTCTTGACATCAGAATTCGGTGCGATGCCGAAATTTGAGGCGAACATTCAAATAACATGAAGTAAACACAGTATTAACGGTTTATTATTTGAACGACTGTTTTTATCAGTTTATTTGTATTTATTTAAATGGTCATTATTTAAGTGTACAAATAACATTTGAATTAGTGTCCAAGTAACAAGATGGTTGACGAACCATGGAAGGATTGGATTTGCAGTAGTCTCCTAACGATCTACTCGTTAATACTTAGTTAATTTGTTAAAAAGTGACCAAAACACACTAGAATTTGAGTAATGTCAAAGATAATTCCGAAACAATCCAACTTCCCTTATACATCAAATACTGGCACGGCTATTATCACTGATTAGATTCCAACCCGCCGGCGTGCACGTTCAGACATCGCGAAAGTCACTTTATCTCTCGCTAGACTTGAATCGCCGATTTGGTAATCGTCAAACAACCTTGGCCTTCAGAACGTTCGCATTAAAGTGCCCAACGACGTTGCCGCGCGGATTATAATTGGCCACCACGAACGTCTCGCCCTTGCTGTTTTTCGCCAACGCTACGCCCATTTCGGTGGTTTCCTTCCACACCAACTGCGTGAAATGCAACGTGTTCATGTTCACGCACTCCAGGCCGAAGATGTGGTGCCGTCTTTGGCCGTACCACGTGCTGACCACGTCCTTGGCGGACGGCGTGAAGCCGAAATCCGACGAGTACACCATGTAGGTATTCTCGCCGTATTCGTTCTTCGGTCGGTGCGACATACCGTGGAACGCGCAGTGCTCCGCCCACTCCAGGGCGAGCAGGCATAAATGTTTGTTGAGGACGAGCGGCGGCGCGTTGTGCTTTCTGCGATAGTCGTTGTGATGTTTCAGCGCTTCGGTTTGGAATTGGTCGAAACCCAGGTCGTCGTCGAACACGATTTCAGCCGCGTCGGGGCTGGCGAGACTGCCGGCCGGCAAGACGCTCTCCGCAAAGTGGCCAACAAAATTGCCCGCAGGACTGTAGTTTGCCACGACGTACGTGTATCCGTTGCGGGCGACGACGCCGACGCCCAGCTTTTCGCTGCTCTTCCAGACGACCTGCGTGAAATGCCCAGTGGACAGGCTGCTCGGCTCTTTGCCAAAAGGATGCGCCTGGTGCTCCTCATACCACGAGTCCACCGGCATGTTGCCGGAGATGGCGAAGTGCGGGTCGGCGTTGTGGATGCAGAAAATGTTCTCGCCATACGGATTGTTCTTGCGGTGCTCCATTATTCCGCGCTCGGCACACATTCTCGCCCACTCCTCGCTGAAGCGGCAGAGGTTCGCGTCCAATTCGAGCGGCTTGGCTCCGTGCAACTTTCGGTACTTGTTGTGCGCCTGCAAAAACGCGGCATTGAAGCTGTTCTTCGCCGACTTGGAAATGTTCAACGTCGATATGCAATTGTTATTATTCGTGTTGTTCACGAGCGGCGGGACGTTGTCGACAAACGACCCGATGATATTGCCCGGGGGATAATATTGGGCAACCACGATCAGTTTGCCTTTTGCGGCGACGAATGCCACTCCTAGCTCCAGCGTCTCCTTCCACACCACCTGCGTGAAATGTCCGGTGGACAACAGGGTGGGTTCTTTGGTAAAGTCGTGCTTTTTCACTTCGCTGTACCACATGTCCACGGGTTCGCTACCTTTGATGTCGGTGCCAGTGTTTAGGGATGCCGACGCAATCGAATATATGTTCTCCCCGTACTTTTTGTTACTGCTGTGATGTAAATTGTTCTTTTTTAGGAGGAATGTCGCGTGATCCAAGCAACTTTTACACATCTGTTTGTTCAGTTTCAGAGCTGGTACTCCATGTCGTCTTCGGTACATATTGTGATCTTGCAAGCATTCCGTTTGAAATTGTTCGAGGGATTTGGCTTGGGAGACCTACAACCTCGCACATGCCATTTAAAGGAGTTCGAATTCGACGTGCTTGGTTCACTTACCTTTGAGGTTTTCACTGGAGTGCCCCGCCGGGATCTGTCGGCTTTCTCAGCTAGGGTGTCAACCAAGTCAGGCGGTACGGTTTCCTCTCTGTTCTTCTTCTCAGTCGTAATCTTGCATGCGGTGCGTTGTCCCCTAAAGGTTTCGATGGTTTCCCGCGTGACGGTCTCGAGCAGCGGCTCCTTGCCGTTCTGAATCGAGGCGAACGTCCTTTGATCGGTTTTGCGCACCATGACGATCCGGCTGGAGCCATCGTGTCCGTGCGCGGTGCGTCGGAATCGATGCAGATCGGTCAGCGAGCCGGGAAAGTTTGATTTTCTGCTTCGGATAGACGACAGCGAATTAGTGTAGTCGGCGCGATCGCAGATCTGGAGCGACATGTTGCTCGCGCGCCGGCGTTAACGAGATATAAATCGCGCCGAATCCGGTCGGAGATTTGGAGAAATTGTCGATGTAACGAAAATAAAAAAAACAACGCGTCGTATTGCTCGAGTTGCGGCGCGATACTAACTGTGCTGAGCGGTAATTTCTAATGCTCCTTCTGTTCAGCTATCGACATTGTTCCGTATTGTTAACCAACTGTGACAACATCGGCGATGCGCTTCCACTTGATCACGAAACCGACTACCAAATAGTGGCTCAAAACCGGATGTTGTTCGAAAGCAGCGCGATAATCTATTGTGAATCGCCGCGCACGCGACGCCGCCGCGCGATTGCCGAACGCCCGGTGGCGCTCCGACAAAGTACGGTAATTTCGCTCCGCGCGCTGCGGACTTTCGGTAACGCGTGCGGAAGACATATGCACCAACAACTCACCTCGGCGATTTCGCGCTCATGTTTATTTCTGCTCGGCGTGACGCGAAGAGCGTATACGAAGCGGAGCCATCACGAGCCGGTGGACGTGCGCGCCGGCACCGCCGGCTCCGTTTTCACTGCGCCGCCTCCCCCGGCGGCGGCGTCGCGCGTGGGCGGAAGCCGCGTGCGCTCTTCGATCATGCGCCGTGCGCGCCGCGGTCAACTCGCAAGTGCGATCGATTGCTTACTTTCGGTTGGAATGCTTCGACCTGACTACCAAGCGAACTATTCGCAAACATTTGAACAAACTTATCGGCGCGGTATCAGTATCGCGTTCACGTCCAGATTCGTCTGACTCGTTCGATGCGGTTTGGGGCAATTCGAGCGC
Source organism: Ecitophya simulans (assembly GCA_027574965.2). NCBI lineage: Eukaryota > Metazoa > Arthropoda > Insecta > Coleoptera > Staphylinidae > Ecitophya > Ecitophya simulans. Next base: position 5,166 of record JAODGE020011026.1, read on the forward strand.
ACGAATGCTGACGGTTCGGCGGCGACACGCGGCACGACTTGCGACGCGCGGTATTCGTTTTAATTGCGCGCTGTTATCATAGAATGACCTTAAATGGTGGGCACGTAATGCATTTCGCCGGGACAACGCGGCGGCTCGCAAAACGTATGAAAACTACGCGCGACATCACCGCGTACCGCGAACAAATAAACAAACAATGCGCTTTCGTCATCAGCGCCGTAAAACCGCCGATTGTTACGAAATACTGTTGGCAGTCGACACGCCACGGTCGGAACATGTTCTCCGTCGTGTTCAGAAATTGTTACCATAACAGCGCCAAATGAATTTGGTTTTTATTGGATTACCTCACGAATCGCGACAATCAAATTGATTGCGCGCACGCGGACGCCGCCGCCGGCGCATTGCTCGAATATCCGCGAATAATGGCCAAGTGCAAGGACAAGGTCACACGTCGAGGTGCCACCCGGTGCACCCGCGATCAGCACGTGCCGCACCCCGACCGTGTCTCACCTCATTTCCGTTTTCGGCGGCTTCGGAACACGCGCGTGACTTTGGCGACTTCGCCGCTCGCGAAAACGATTTCGATTCCTAAATGAAACGAAACGAATGCGCGCGAAATTGAATGAGAAACCGATTCGAACGCTTCGCGCCGACCAACTTCACTAGCACGGACGTGCGGTAGTTCCACACGCCTCTAATTATAAAGAAAAACTAGGTGCGCGTAATGAGCGCCGATTATTCGGTGCACGCCAGGAAAGAAACTGGCAATTAATGGCGCAATATTTGTGCGTTTTGCTCGCGCGGACGTTTCCGCTATGCACCACTGCTTCGAGTTTTATGACGCTAAAACATGATCACAATTTTCCGCGATGCTTCCGACCATCGGCGAATCGATTCTAGCAAAATAATAGGCACCAATACATAGCACTATAAATCGTTGTCGGGTCATAGTCCAAATAAAACAACATCATTTTATTCGTTTCACAATAATGACAAGGCGCTTCAGTTACAATCCCATAAAAAGTGGTAAAACTAGACACAGTGGACTCACCTTAAAGTAACGGGTGACGATAACGACTATGAGCAATGGTAGGCGTCGCCCGACATTGAAAAGGTTAAACGCATTAAATCATTTTAAACAACTGAGACCCGTACACGGACGGATGTTCCGTGTCGAAGGCGCGATAGTCCATCGCGCATCGGTTGCGCTGCTTTTCCAATCCGATTTCGTCGCACAACTTCGCCTGCAATTAAATATCAATTAACTTCCTCTGCAAAATATAACACGCGCACACTTTCGCCGACTGACCTGTAACATTAATACGTCTTTCACACGAAACATGACCTCGACACGTTCGAAGTCCTTCTGTACCGTTGACAAGTCATGAAGCACCCCTTCGATAACTTCCTTCCGCTTGGAGTCCGACGCGTCGCTCGCGTTGCAACATGCGATCGTGCAATGCGCTTGAAACAACAAAACCTTTGCCCGGTCGTAGCATCCCCCGTCGGTTAAGATCTGAACGATGCAACGATTGAGCATTCTCTCAGCTTGCTTCGGCATTTGCAGCAGGAGGAGCACGTGCGCGATCCTCAGCTGGGCCATGGCAGCCAGATAATGCATGTTGTAATCATTGGCGTACGCCAGGGAGGAGTTCAAGAGGCCCATTATGCCGGGAATCGCGGCGTTTGGGTAACTCGACGCGATTTGCACGTCGGTGAGGAGAATCATAGCTCTGACTTGAATGTCCATGCGAATCTGGTGATCGTTCTTCTTGCACTGGTCCAGAATCAGATTGCAGTAACGATGCGCTTCGGAATAGTCGCCGGTGTGGAGATACAATTGAACGAAACACAAATAACTCTCCCACTTGTCGATCACCGCTATTTTCGCCGCGGCCGCATCGGCAGCCGACGTTTTTTCCTTGTACAACATCCGATAGAAGTGGAACAAGTTGCGGCAAAACATTATCGAGTGATTCATAGGCTCGTTCGGAAATCGGCGTTCGGCATGTGACAAAATCATATCCGTCAGGCCGTAATCAGCTTCTTGATGCATCAAACCCGCCATATTGCACAAGGCTTGGACGTAACTCTCACCATAATACGTTTTGTTCACCAGCAGGCTGTCGGTGTTCAAATAAAGCAACAATTGATTCCACAATGACGACATTTCTGTCTTGCCGTAAAATAACCACAGGCCTGCTTTGAGGCCGTAGTTTGTTGCTATTAAATCGCCGTGGCCATGCTCGGAGTTAATAATATCACTTCGAGTTAATGACTATAAATGAGAATTTTACTTATATTTAAACCACCAGCTAATTAGTCCGAACGCAGAATATCTAAAACTTAAATCAATCATTTTCCTAAGCGGAAACCAGTTTTTGCATGATGATCAATCATCAGATAAACATTTTGGATAGAAAGGAGTGAAAAATCATCTTTGATCACAGCCATCAAAGATGAATTTTTTTAGAGACATAACATTTTCCAGAATCAAAGTGATTCATAAAATTGATGATTCAAATTTGTTGTATTCGGCACTCGGACTGAATGTACTTACATCCAAAACAATTTGAGGATCAGCTGTGGACAGCCCGCAGTATTTAACGAACGACTGTATACCTAAAGACATAACATACGACAAATTCAAATCAACATATTTAATCGCCGATTGTTCGGCCATTAATTTGTGCTGGTTGCTTGTAAGACATCGTAGCCAGGATAACGCGTGTTGTAGGCATTGATTGTCGCTGCTTTCCTGAGCCATTTTAATACATTCTTTTAATGCAAGAAGCCCTTCTTGCCTGAAATGATTACAAAATTATATAACAACTGTTAGAGTTGTTATTAGAAGAAACATGATTACTTGTGTCCAAATTGACAATGCAAAATAGCAAGATTCAGAGCTGCATATCGATAAGTTTTCGATTTATCATCAGAATCATTTTTATCGTTGATTGTCGCCTTGTCGAAGCAATTGAATAATGAATCAATAGCACCACAGTATTCTTTAACGCGTAAAAAGTTCAAATAGTTTAGAAAATGCTGCAATACAATCAAAATTATTGTTTCATTAGTGATTGTTAATGTGTTTGGGACATACTGCAGATGATAAGTCTGGATTACTCCTGAGTAAACTCTTGATATATTTGTGTAGTTCATTAGGTGGATAAGCCTTGCCCTCATTGTTCGCCAGTAAAGCGCTCTGCGTCGCAATAAACAATTCGGCTTGACGCCGCGTCCAATCGCGACTCAGATCCAAGCTGTTTGCTTTTGCATTGTGTGTAAAATCAGAATGAATTGGACTTTCTAATCTGCCATTTATTAAATCGTCACAATATGTTTTGTATGATTCGTAGAATGTTGATATCTCAGAAAACGATAACTTGTCAAAATTGAGAACTAATCGACGTAAATAACAACCTGAAACAATATTACTTCCAGTAGAGACTGTTAAATACCATGCAAAACATTTTTATTGATATTTACCAACAACACTGTTCTTGCCAATTACACCAGCCTTCATTGTCCCTAGCTGATTGTCTAAATGCATTAATTGTACAATACTATCAACTGCATCTTGTAGAGCCCCTATGCCATTGATTAAGTTTCGTATTGTTGCTTGAAAGCCTTTCATAAAATTTTCCTTGCACAATGAATGCTTCACTGACATAATCAGGTTGTGGAGCTCAGTAAAGGTGAGATCAGGACTTTGAATTAGTTTTAAAATCAGCAGGCAGAACTCTCGTATAAAGATACGTCTATGGGCACAAAAGACTAAAACAAGACATGCATTTATAAGATTGAAATGATAGATTTTTAAATAAACTTGTCAGATACCTGCAAATTCTCTAACTTTATAAAACTCCATTGTTAGAATGCCCACGGTTAGACGATGAGGTGTGAGCGCCTCCTTGTTTTGCCTTTTGGAGATTGTAATTCCTCCTCCGTTTTCCTTGCTTAAAGACATGTTTTTAAGTGATTATATATAAGCGGTAAAATTTAAATTTGTGTTTTAATAACATAACCTCTGTTACAGAGAATTGGTTTAACAAATGCAACCAAACTGACACTTATGTAAAATGTTATCATTTCTAACAATTTCCAGGTTACAAAACAACTAAATCGAATACATTAACGTCAAATTTTCCACGTCTATTAATAATTTTTTAAATCATGCCTGGCAGAATCGGCTGTGCCATTCAGCTCATAAACAAGATAGTTTCGAGGTTTTTGGTTTATATTTCGTAGCGGAAAAGTTCGTTTGTAAATTTCAGCTTGACTGGCCTCCAAATTTCTACCAGAAATGGGTCAAAATGGCCCCCAAAAGTCAAATTTGGAGATTGTGATTCTATTAATATTGCATAAACACATGCTTTGCTTAATTTGTTGTAACACGCGTTTTAGAGAAGACAGTCGTACAATTTCTAGTGCATTTCCTAGCTAAAGAGTTGTTCTTTTAATTTCAGCATGATTTAACTCCGAATTTTTACCGGAAGTGGGTCAAAATGCCTCTAAAAGTTGCAGATTTTAGAACTTTTCCAAAACATGTTTTGTAATTGGTTGTAATTATAATAACATTTTTGTACGACATATCCAAATTTCTATTATGTTCTCGAATTTTAATCGAAAGTAGGTGGAAATGGCCACCAAAGTTTGCCAATTTTAGGATATTTTATAATAGTCTATCTCCAATTTTAAATTTTAAATTAAAAAAATTAAATTATACGATTTTAATTGAACGTAAATTGAAATGGCACTAAAACTAATTTTCTTAAATGCATCCAAAGTTATACACAGTTTCTACAAATTTAATGTACGATTTTTGACAAGTAGTACAAAAAATACCTCTTTGCATTTGTGCAAATAAAAAATTGCTAAACTTTGAGGGCTATTTATGTTTTCATGATATATTTCATGTCAAGCAGACAGAAATGGAAAAAATACCTCTTCCGCTTTTCCACTACAAAATGCAGTTTACAATTATAATATTTCAAAAAGGCAAAATTGCTCAACATGTATATAAAACTTGATAAAACACCTCTACCACTCAGTATAATAAATCAATTCGGCACATTAAAAAATCGAATTTAAGGGGCCTAATTGACACAGAATTGAATGTAAATTTCAATGGCCTTAACAAATTTGGTCTTGTGTTATTATTTCCCGAGATATTGTTCAATAACATTAACATTGCATTCAATTTTTCGCAAATGTGAAAAGGGGTACCTCATTGCATTTTGCATTTTTGCCAAAAATTAAAAAAATAAAAAATCAAATTAAAATTAACCTATGCAGAATTGAACGTAGATTCAAACGGCATTAACCAATTTTATCTAGTGTTTATATTATCCGAGATATTAACCTTGCATTCGATTTCTGGCTAATGAACAAAGGGGCACTTTTTTTCTTTTTTCCAAAAATGCCAAAGTCTAAAAAGCTAATTAAACTAGCTTAACCTATGCAGAATTGAACGTAGATTCGAGTGGCACTAAGCAATTTTGTCTAGTATGAATGTTTTCCGTTAATATTGTTTAATAACATTAACATTGCATTCGATTTTTGGAAAATGTGCAAAGGGCACCTCTTTACATTTTTGCGAAAAATGGCAAAATTAAAAAATTAAATTAAAAAACATTATTCCATGCAGAATTGAACGTAGATTCGAATGGTACTAACCAATTTGGTTTGTCTCATTCTCCATCGTCGTCGCTCCTATCGCCGGTTACTATATCTACACAAATAAAATATGATTGATAAATTTTATTTTTTTAAATTTCTCCTTGATAATTTGCAGATGTATTATAACTTTCCTTTTCACGTTTTTTTTCTGTGTGCAAATAACGTTTTAGTAGTAAAGGCATAAAATAATTTTGTATTATATACTCTCTGATAATATGCACTATAATATTAAATAAAAATATTTAAATAAAAATTGCATTTCAATATTTTCCACTAATAAATCAATTATAGCACAAAAACGAAAATATTGCAAAAAATCAAGTTATTCTTTAGGTGGCAATTAAGTTGCCTAAGTTCAAACTCATAACCTACTTAATTTTATGTTTATCTCCTAAGAACTGAGTAAATTATAAATATTTTCACTAAACTGCAAATAAATTAATCTCTTCTCACTGCAGACATGGTACTGAACGACATTGAAGTCAGCAAACGCGAGAAAGCCGATTCCGGAGGTCAGAAACATGAAAAAAAGGAGAGACCAGCAACAAAAGTTGTAATCCGAAGATTGCCCCCTTCAATGACCCAAGAAGAGTTTCTCAATCAAGTTTCGCCTATCCCAAACTACAACTACATTTACACGATTAAAGGAGATCATTCTCTGGGTGGTAACGCATTTGCTCGGGTCTATGTCAACTTTACTAATCCTGAAGACATTTACATCTTCAAAGAAAAGTTCGACAATTATGTCTTCATTGATGCCAATGGGCATGAATATGCTGCAGTCGTTGAATATGCGTCATTCCAGAAGGTCCCCAAGCGGCGCAAACAACGGGTCGATTTGAAAGCTGCGACTATCGAATCAGATCCAACATACATTTCCTTCCTAGACTCTTTGAATGAGCAGCCCAATCAAGAGGAAAAACCTGAGTATAATTTGACTTTGACAAGTAATGAGAACAAAAACGATCTCACGACACCGTTGTTGGACTACCTCAAACAGCGGAAGGTCGATCGCATGCGGATGCGCGAGGAAAAGCGTGAGGAGCGACGCAAGAAGGAGCAGGAGAAGAAGAAGGTGCGCGAGGAAGATCGCAAGAAGCGACTGGAGGAGAAGAAGCTGAAAAGCATCGCTCAGAAGGAAGCCAAGAAAGAGCAGAAGGAGCGGGACAGCGAGAAAGAGAACAAGGCCACTGAGGAGTTAACTTTTAAGGACACCGACGATGTCGAGGAAGGTAAGCAGGAAAGCAAACCGAGCGGATCAATCGGCGAGGCGAGGAAGGAGAAAACCGATCAGCAAAAGACTCCCAAGGGCGAGAAGTTTAAAAATAAAAGCAAGTACGTTCCCGAGAAGAAACAGAAGAATAAGTTCAAGTACGAGGATAGGAAGGAGGGAAAGAATCGACGCGAGGAGTTTCGCGACCGCCAAGAGCCGCCCGAGAAGAAAACCGACGTGAAACAGGAAGGAAATCAATACAAGCAGACTACTCAACAGACGCCGCACAAGAAAGTCAAGAAATATAGTGAGCGGCGTGAAGAGAGGAAGAATAACGAAGCGTCCAAGGAAGAAGCCAAACGTAAGGAACTGGAAAAAGGCCAAGACGAGAAGAAATCAGAGGCGGAACCGACCACGTCCACCGGAAGACCGGACAAACCCGAGAAATCCAGCCCGAAGGATCGGAACAAGAGGCACACGAGTGCGAACGACGACGAGGACAAAGACAAACACTCTGGTAAGAAGCATCGGGATAGAGAGAACGACCCGAGGACACAACGCAGGATCAGAAACAAGGACAGGCCGGCCATGCAGATTTACAAGCCGGGAATGTTGCGGAAGAAGTCAACGGACACCGACAAAGATTCGGTCGTTATAGACGAGGATAAACGCGAAGTTAAGGAAGTTAAAGAAGTCAAAGACGTCAGGGATATCAAGAACGTAAAAAATGAGGAGAAAACAGGACAGGAAGACTAATTAATGCTGATTTTGCTAGTGAAATTTCTTGATTTGAGGTTGTAATGGGTTGGGCTTTATAATTTTCATTTGAAAAATGTTTAGTTTTTAGTTTAAAACGAGAATATATGTTATGTCAAAAATCGGACGCACTTCCGGTAGAACTTGTCTTACAACTGGTACGGAATTTTCAACTCTTTCAAAATGACGAAGCTATCTCACCGAGGACACAGCCGAATTTGCAAGTGGAGTATAGAAAAATTTCAAATATTGACCAACGTCAACTCTGAGTTGTTGCAAACCCTTTAACTTTTAAACTATTTACTATTCAGTTAATGATCCATTACACAGAAATGGACGCGTGCGAATCGTTCGCACAAATCCTCTTCGCGATCAAACCGTCCGAAACACTCCTCCACTTTCCGCTGAAAACCAGGCGGGGCGTAAGTAACGATCGGGCCCAAACTACCATTCTGAAAATTGCCGTCGCCGTCAATCAAACCGAATTTTTCAAACAGACACTTTGGAAGACACTTGTAAGCGGGATTCCTTAGTTTCGCAATGTTATCCTCCCCACCGCTTCTTATATTTCCCACATTAAACCCACTACTACCGTCCAGTCCTAATTCGTTAAAACAAGCGACTATGAATGCTCCCTGTTGGGTGTCTTCCTTCTCCAGCCCATTCTGGAAAACTCCCCATGCAATAATTCGCGTACACAATATTCAAATTAAAGCAACGTACTATGATCCACCAGAAACCGGACGAAAGCAATAGGAGCGTAAAGATGCTCTTCATGTTCTATGTGCTACTCGTATTATTGACACTCTAAGACAATTTACGTTTGTCATAATATATTTTCCAGGCTCACTTGCTATATGTTGGAAAATTATTTTTATTGGTTAATTTTTTTTCAAACATTTTATTATCTTAACCATAAACTAACTAAGCCCACTAGTAAACCTGACTTTTTGACTTTTTGTTTGTTTTATGTATCCATTACGAAATTCGACAGCGTTCATGACCTTTTTCCCACATATACCGACTTTACTGACGTTGATCCAACCGTCTTTAACTCTAATTTGCAATAATTTGGACGTTTTGTTGTAAAGAACAACTCCACATTCATCTTGCAAATCTATCGCGTCTGTTGCGTCTGAATATGATACAATGTCATAAAGTTTCACAGGCTTACCATTGAAATATGCTTGAAGTGGGTGTAAACCACTCAAAGCTCGACCCAAATTGTAAAGAACCTTGGCCGAATGTTCAACAAAATTGATGTTTGCCATTCTAGAGTCTACCCTGGGTGCTGAAAAGTTCAAAAAAAAAATTACTTTTTCAGTAGCAAAATATATATTACACAAGTACCAAGTGTAATATCAGTAGAATTTTGTCCTTTGGCTTCCACCAAGATCCCTGGAGAATTTTTTAAAACTTCCAACAGGTTTCTAGCTCCAAGTTTAGCTAGAGAATCATAAAGTTCTGGCATCCTAATGTTCTGATCAATTTGAATGGCTTCTTGTTGAATTATCTCACCAATATCAAACTTGTGTGGCTGTATTTTCATAATTGTTATACCTGTTTGTTCATCTCCAGCTGCCAAAGCATGAATTATTGGTGCGGCACCCCTCCATCTAGGTAACAAACTAGCATGGACATTGATCATCCCACTGTAAAACTAAGAATGTAATAATACACTTTCTATCAGAAAAACAGATATACTCACAGTGGAAAGGACTCTATTATAAGCTTTGGTATCATATTTCCAAATGAAACAACTACCCCAATGTGAAATCGTTGACAAGTTTCAACTGGTGTTTGCAATGGCCATGTTTGTATTGAAATGTTATGAATCTCAGCATATTTCTTAACATAACTATTCTTAGATGTAGTTACTACTTCTAATTTACGCACTATTTGACCACCAGTTTGTCTGTAACATGTATTATTATGAAGTTTGCATGAAAAGTTGGGTTTAGATTGGCTCACACTTCTTTGTGAAGAATTTTAAAACTTTCCAGCGAGAAGTTATCCGTTCCGAAGAATAAGACATCCCATGGCGGTTTGAGGACAGTTGTTGAGTATAGTTTATGA